>SKCR01036229.1:0-108647 GCA_019454045.1 Zanthoxylum bungeanum
TGGGACATATCTGACGCCGAGCTCCACAAAGGAATGATCATTTTTTGTGCCATTCAGATTAGGCCATTAGGGAGAAACTCCGACTCTATGCCAACAAACACAAAAAGTCCTCAGTGGGACATTCCCGACCCCGAGCTATCATAATCACTTGGCCACAAGGGAATGATCCCTCCTTGTGTCATTTAAACAACATGGTGTCCATGGAACGAATGCAGCCTCGAGCCATTATAATCATATCCGAGGCTGCAAACGCCACAGAGGCTCGTAGGCCCTTCTCATACTATGCACCTCCAACACTGAGTCATTATAATTAAAATTGGATTTTAATTGAAGGGAACGAATTAATTTAGAATTAATTCGTAAGCGACTTATGTAATAATATTGCGAGGCATTATTATTTAATTAAATTGGATTTAATTAAGTCGCAACGGCAAATTCATTTAATTCGGAATTAAACGAACCCGGGCCCGAGCAAAGTTGCGTATTGGATTGTCCGACTTAAATTTGGGATTTGAAGTGGGGCCCACCAACTTACATCAATGTGTTTGACACTTGATGGAATTTGGTAATTGGTTGAGTGAAAGCTTGGGATTGCTTTTTCTACGCTCAAACCAATTCAACACAAAAACTTTATATATGAAGAAGTCATTTTAGTTTTGGAATCTAGTTGAACAACTATTCATCTTCTCTTTTTTCTTGAAAAACTGTGACTCTCTCTCTATTTCAATGGAATTTTGTTGCAAAATTCTACAAAGCTAGCACTTTAAGAAGACAAACGAGGTGATAGGGAAACCAATCCATGAGTTTAGAATGCAATTTGAAGGCTTGGAGCTTCTACACATCCATGAAAGTTTTGAATTTTCTCTACCAAGCATTATGAGTATTTCCGCAACTCCTCTTCTTTATTCACAAACAAATAAACTTAGAGATTGTAGACACTTGCATTTTTGCATGAAAGACCGATGATGAGCCTCATTTGGAGGCACTTCCAATAAGTTGCGGAAGTTGCGGGAAACGGACGTCGAAAGGGAAAATTAAAAAATAAGTACATCCTCAGATTTAATTCGCTTGTTTAGCCTCGAGTTTGCTCGATTAATCTCTGTTTTAACTATTAGGCTTGGCCCAAAATCCCCGCAACCCACACCAAGCCACACGCCAAAGCCCACAAAAATCCAAGCCACACGCCCAAGGCCCACAAAATCCAATCCAAAATATTCAAATCACATTAAACACATGTCTAAATTAAATCTAATCCCCCTTACTAAATTAAATAAATCCCCATCCTAAATTAAATAAATCATCTCCCAAATTAAATATATTCCCCACCAAAATTACACAATATTCTTTCCCTAAATAACTTAATTAAACATGTCCCTTATTTGCTTGATTTGTTCCTTTTTCCAGTCATGCACACACAAGGAAACCCTAATACACCATTATAAAAAGAGGACTAAACCAAACCCTTTTCTCTCCTCTCTTGGCTCTCACACACACGACGACGTAACACACTTCCAAGAAGCAACTTAAAAGGTAAGACCTGAGGGCACCCTTTATTACTTTTTATTTTGTAGTTTTGGATGCGGCACGCTCGGTTGGACATGAAATATGTCCAACCGGGTGTGCGAAGTCCTATATCAAAGACGACCAAACTCTTGGTCACATCTTTCTTTGACGTTCCGTTATTTATTTATCGCACATTTATTTCATATTATTAGCTTTTTATCATTTCGTATTTAATTCACGTTTATTGTCGTTTTATTATCCCGTATTTATTTTGTGTTGTTTATCTTCCTTGTTATTTCGCATGTTTGTCTCTTCGTTTATGTGTTGTTATATGCATTATCATACTTCACGTCTATTTTCATGATTGCATTGTGTTAACGCTTGAGTGTTGCCTCTCGTGGTATATCGGATGGAAACCATACATAAATTCTGTAGCCGAATCCGAATGGACGGTTGTGCGGTCTGTACTTGGGATACAACTCCACGTACCGCTTGAGAAGCATTCCCGCATGTGTTTATTGTTAGGGATATGCCCTATACCCAACTTGTGGATGGGCTATATGTACATGTATTTGTAATATTTTCATTAATTAATAAAATTGCAATCTTTATTATACGTGTCTTACATAACTTATATGAATCATCAACACTGTAATAAATCCGTTGGAGTAATAAGACGATGGCTTTCACGCCTTATGAGAATCATTACTCTTAAATGTTCTTAGTAATAGTTTTGTGAATAATCTGGGCATTCACAAAGCAGAGAGACTAGGATGATGATATGATCCGCCCTTAAGTGGGGTAGCCGATCTCATAAGCTACTAGCGGAGATCCGTCCGCTTGGTGTATCACATGGATGCATGAGTTGCTCGTGTCCATCGAACTGACCGCCGAAATTTTTCATATGGAGTGTTTATCCATGTGTCTGTGAGAACTTTCATGTATCGATTATATGACTAGTCCATAGACTTGAGGTCTTCACAATCTTATGTGTGGATCAAATAACTTTGACATTCTTCTTCCCCGGTTCAAAAGATCCGGTCATAAGGGTATGATTGGATCATTTGTTGAAACATATGAAGTTTGTAAAGATACAACAGAGAATCGCCACTCTCTCGGATAATATTTTCTTATAAGAGTAGTATTCCAATTCGCGAGTTGATATGTGTGATCAATGCTTGAGACTGTGGCCACATCGGAAGAATCATGTGAGATTTTTGGGTTAGCACGATTCATGACACTATCAACATCTTACCTTTGACCATATGGGTAGACATTTTCCGTACCCTAGGTCAATAGGTGGGGATACAGTGAGGCGAGAGACCGTATCATATGTAAATCGCATACAAAATGGGTATATATATATTTCCTTCTCATTTGGGGGCCTTGGCATATTGCTAGATGTCAACCTTGGTTATTGAAATCGAACGACCATCTAATCAGAGGATAATTTATGTTCGATTAAATTATCACGATTCATTTCATGTCCAACTTGAGGGGAACCCAAAAGGTCACACACAAAAAGTCGAAATCAATGGTTAACAGTGCACAATACATATTTAACGGCATATATGATTGTTGTAGGAATTGTTCATAAATTGTTCAATGTGTTTAATTATTGAACAGATAATTTATGAGGTTCCATAGTGGCTTAGGGATTGGTGAATGATGATAGGGGCACTTTGGGAATTGGAATAAATAGATAAAAAAAAAATTACTATTCACGTGAATAGTAACGTGTGAATAGTACCACGTGAATAGTAAAATTTTTTATTTATTTTTGTTATTTGTTTTGAATTCCAATTCAGCCCAAACTCTTATCAGGGTTTTATAATCTCATTAAACCACTAAATTAAGATCCAATGGCTAAGATTAAATTGGCTTTTATCCCACATCGGATTCTTAATTAATTTTGTTGTCTTTGGAGCACTTTATAAACCCAAAGAATTAATCACAAATTTTTGCACCAAACCTTTCAAATCTTGGGTTTATATAAGTGAGCAACTCTAAAGTTTTAAGAGTAAACCACTGATTTTGAGGATCCTTAAGTCTAATTGACTAGTGGAACCTCGAGTTAAAAGTTTTGAAGTATTTGCCTAGGCTAGCACCAATGGCAAAATACCCGTGCACTCAAAGCGTAGTCTTGCTGTTGAGTTCTGGCTTTGGTGTGTGCATCTTTGGAGGCCACACACTTGGGTGGCTCTTTGGAATGTGGAAGAGCTTGCTGAGTTCGAGAAATGCTTGTAGATTGGAAGGAGGACTGGAGGAGTCTACGGTTCAAGTAAGTTTTTTTCGTTCTTTATTTTAATTAGAGTTCTTATGATAGTTAGCATGTTTAGGTTTATGTTCTTTGCATGTTTTATGAGTTTTATGCTTAGAATATATAGTAACATGCCTAGGCTTGTAGAATAATCAAAACAAATGGGTATTGGGCAAAGGGAAAGCGGCATAATAATTTTAATTATTTTTATTTTCCGCTGCGCACTCGCGGCCGCTTCCCAACATTTATTGCATTTTAGATACCACTATGGTAATCACGTTCGAACGCGTTTCTGAACGCTACACGAACGTATGCATTCTGCCTCAGTCCATTCGAACGCGGTTACAGACGCTACTCGAACGCGCATGCATTCTGTTTTACCAAGCATCAGGTCTTATCCCGTTCGAACGCCGTTCTGGACGCTATACGAATGTGAACATTCTATCTCATTTCCGTTCGAACACGTTTCCAATTACTACTCGAACGTGCATGCATTCTGTTTTACCATGCATCGGGTCTTATCCCGTCCAAACGCATTTCCGAATGCTATATAAACGCGAATATTCTGTCTCATTTCCGTTCGAACACGTTTCCGAACACTACTCGAACGCGCATGCATTCTGTTTTACCATACATCAGGTCTTATCACGTTCGAATATGTTTTCGAACGCTGGACGAATGCACGTACAGTGAACAGACCTCCTTTCATCATATTTCATGCATGTTTGCTTCTTTGGTAATTTCTTTTTCATTACGCACTTAATCATTTCTCTTCATTATTAACGCTTTTACTCTTATTATTTATTTACATTTTCGCACTTCTTTGTTTAATATGTTTATGGAATTATGTATTTGCCTTCATTCTTATTTATGGGTGTGCAAACTTGTGTGTTGATTAAATTATCTTACATGTGTTG
Source organism: Zanthoxylum bungeanum (assembly GCA_019454045.1). Taxonomy (NCBI): domain Eukaryota; kingdom Viridiplantae; phylum Streptophyta; class Magnoliopsida; order Sapindales; family Rutaceae; genus Zanthoxylum; species Zanthoxylum bungeanum. The sequence continues at coordinate 4,681 of SKCR01036229.1, forward strand.
CATAAGACTTGGTTATACTATTGCATAAATCTTGTCATTATAATTGGCATAAGTAAAGGACTATTCCGAACCCAACGGTTTGAGGTCTTCCCTTACGAGGGGTGAGTGCGGCCTTAAATCATTTCCCAGTTCACACTAGGTGGCGACTCCATTTTATTTCTCCGATTTAGTCCCCCGCGGGCTACTCTGTACTCCCGATCGGGCCACGAGCTCGGTGTGGGAACACAGGAATCTAGGCGACGCATGCTGTCCAAGGCTCGCGGCCCGGTCGAGAGTACGGAATAGCCACGGGGGACTAAACCGGAGAATAATGGAGTCGCCACCCGGTGTGAATCGGGAAAATGAGATTTAAGGCCGCACTCACCCCTCGTAAGGGATGACCTCAAACCATTGGGTTCGGAATGGTCCCTTACTTATACCACTTGTAATGAAAGGATTTACACAATAATTTAACCAGGCTTAAGTAACACTTATTTCTAAGAATATCATGCTTCTACATTCACAGGTACAAAATAAAACTTATACATACATTTCACATATATCTCATATCTAAGAACACATGCCTGAAAATACCTCAAAGTAACAACGAACATACAACTTCATTCAGCATATCATATTCATGAAAAACACAATCATACATAATAACCACACGAGCATACATAATAACCACGCAAGTATTCATGTGAGCACTTTTCCAAGTGATACGTGGAATTGTATCCCAAGTACAGACCGCATTACCGTCCATTCAGAATCGGCTACAGAATTTATGTCTGGGTTTCCATCCGATATATCACAAGAAATAATACTCCAAAGTCATCATGGCATAGGTATATGAATCGTAATGCGTTAAATCAGGACTAAGGCAAATGACGTAACTAATGGAATAAACATGCTTTTCATTATTATGTGCATAAAGATAAGAATGACTATGTGTGGTTCCATAAAGAATCACCTAAGAAACAATTATACATGGCATGTGATGAATATGTCTCAGTTCAGTGTGTTCGCGTTCGTGTAGCGTTCGTAAACGCGTTTGAACGGAAATGAAACAGAATGCTCACGTTCGTATGGCGTTTGTTAACGCATTCGAACGGAAATGAAACAGAGTGCTCATGTTCGTATGGCGTTCGTGAACGCATTCGAACGGAAATGAGACCTGATGCATGATAAGGCAAAATGCATACGCGTTCGAGTTGCATTCGTAAACGCGTTCGAACGGGAATATAGAGCATGATGAAAGGGACGCAATACATAAACAACAAAATAAAGGGGCGCGGCGAAGTACTACCGTAAAGGTGGCCTTTTAGGCTCTTCGTCTCTCAAATGGAGGACCTTTGGACTAACTCACTAAGCCCATGCGCTCGATCGCATCATACATACAAAATAAAGCCAATCATATCAAAACCCAGTATGCCCGATTGAACACATCTTACATCCAATCCGAACACACGTCAACCGACGCGGCAAAGCATCGTGGTAAAGGGTTTTAACCCATCCCCATAAGGGATCTTTCATTCAACTTACTAAGCCCATGCGTTTGATTGAACCATGCATAAGAAGATAAAGACAATCATATCAAACTAAGTATGCCCGATTGAACATATCTTGCATCCAACCGAACACACATCAACCGGCGCGGCAAAGCATCGTGGAAAATGGCTTTAGCCCCTCCCCATATGGGATCTTTCATTCCACTTACTAAGCCCATGCGCTCGATTGAATCATGCATAAATAAACAACATACAGAATTCAAGTGACGAAAAATAAATAAACAAAAGCAACACAAAATAAAAGAGGGTGCCATTTATTCAAGCGGTACGTGGAGTTGTGTCCCGAGTACAGATCATATTACCGTCCATTCGGAATCGGCTATGAAATTTATGTCCGGGTTTCCATCTGATATATCGCGAGAGTTGACACATCTCTCATTCATCCAATACCCACACACACATCATACACAAACAAGATTCAACGAATAAGTAAAATACAATCAAAATAAATAACAAAAATCACGTAAAGATGAGTGTGAAAAGTACCCTCAGGTCTAACCTTTTAAGTCGTCTCTCGGACTCGTATTTCACGAAGATCGGAAGGGGTAAAGCTCCACAACTTTTCTGGTTCAATGGTTTGCCTTTTCCTTCGTTGTTTTGCCGCTCAAGCTACTGTTTCGAGTCCGTTTTGCTGCTGTTTCCTTGTGGTTTCGCTGCCATTTCCTCTGTATTTTTTGCTTAGTGTTTTTAGGTTTGTTCTTCCTGTAATTTTCCTGTGTGTTGTGTATGAGCTAGCTAGCCTTGAGAAGGTTGGTGAATGGTTCTTTTTATAGGCAAAGGGTTAGGCTTGACAAGGAAAGGGATTTGGCTAATTAAAGAGGGATTTGATTTGGTGTTGGATAAGGGAAGTCAAAGATTGAGGGGGGGACAAATCTTGGCTAGATAGGGAAGGTTGAATATTTAGTTTATGTTGATTAGGCATACAATATTTTAAGTTTGGGAATAATATATTGGTTGATTGATTTTAACTTGGTATGATTATATTTGATTGGTTTAGATTAGGTAAGATTATATTTATATTTTATTTAATTGGTAAATGATTTAAATATTTTATTTAGTTAACATTTAATTTAATTAATATTTAATTTAATTTGGATGTGTCTTATTGGCTTGGTGGGCTAATTGGGCTTAGGTTGAGGCTAACAGCAAAACCAAAATTACTGACACCGTTCGAACGCCTCTTCGAACGCTACACGAACGCCCGCAATCTGTTTGACGTTCGAACGTGGTAACGAACGCAGGACTAACGAAAATAGTGAACCTTGTTTATTCTGAATTTCCCCTTCCGATATCCGTTTCCCGCGGCTTCCGTGACTCAAAAGGTAGTGCCTCCAAATGAGACTCATCATCGGGTTTCACATGCAAAAATACAATGCCTACAGTCGCCCCCACTTTGATGGGACTTGTGCAGTGTGTGACTTTGAACAATCCTATCAAAGTGATGCAATGCATTTCTACTTACCTGGCTCGCCAGCTGTCATTTGACTTACCATGTGTTGAGTTGATTTGGGTGGTGAGGTGCTGCAACCCCTGGTTCATTCCCGAACCGTGTTGTGATGTGGTCCATTCCCGAACTGTTGCCGTAAGATGGTCTATTCCCGGACCGTTACTGTGAGTTGGTCCATTCCCGAACCGTTACTGTGAGGTGTGCATTCCCGAACTGTTATCGTGAGGTGGTCCATTCCCGAACCGTTACTGTGAGGTGGCCCATTCCCGAACCGTTACTGTGAGGTGGTTCATTCCCGAATTGTTACTGTGAGGTGTGCATTCCCGAACTGTTATCGTGAGGTGGTCCATTCCCGAACCGTTACTGTGAGGTGGCCCATTCCCGAACTGTTATCGTGAGGTGGTCCATTCCCGAACCGTTACTATGAGGTGGCCCATTCCCGAACCGTTACTGTGAGGTGGTTCATTCCCGAACCGTGCTTCCATTCTTGGAGTGACATTCCCGGCTTGTTCATTCCTGAACTGTATTTCCATTCTTGGAGTGCCATTCCCGGCTTGTTCATTCTCGAACTGTGTTTCCATTCTTGGAGTGCCATTCCCCGCTTGTTCATTCTCGAACTGTATTTCCATTCTTGGAGTGCCTTTCCCGGCTTGTTCATTCTCGAACTGTGTTTCCATTCTTGGAGTGCCATTCTCGGCCTGTTCATTCTTGAACTCTGTTCCATTCTTGGATTGCCATTCCCGGCTTGTTCATTCTCGAACTGTGTTTCCATTCTTTGAGTGCCATTCTCGGCCTGTTCATTCTTGAACTTTGTTCCATTCTTGGATTGCCATTTCCGGCTTGTTCATTCATGAACTGCATTTCCATTCTTGGAGTGCCATTCCCGGCTTGTTCATTCCTGAACTGCATTTCCATTCTTGGAGTGCCATTCCCAGCTAAACTGATATTGATGCTGATGTGGGCCTGGCCCCTGAACTGATATTGATATGGGCCTCACCCCCAGACTGATACTGATACGGGCCTCGCCCCCAACTGCTATTGATATGGGCCTCGCCCTCAGACTGATACTGCTGATATGGGCCTCGCCCATGTGATTCATTCCTGAAGACTGCTGACATTGTACTGTTACTGCTTCTGGTCGACTTGCATTCGGCGCTTTCTTTTTTCTCCTTTGAAACATGTTATTACAAAACAGAACAAACACAAAAAGGATGCGAATATGTTACGTGTATGCATGCATGCATGTTCCTATCTCGTCGGGTTAGGTCTTCCATCAATTCTCTTGGTGACTGCTTAGTCTTCTTTTCCTCAGACAAACCACTGCTTCAATCTGTCTATGTTGATCGGCTCGGTGAACTAATTCCCTTCCAAGTCTGATAGTTTCACTGCCTCTATTTCCCAATTTCTGAATGTCTATCTTATCTTTTCTGTTTGCTTATTTCGAAGGTTCCCCGTGTTCATCACTGGATTCCATAGTACCAAGGTTGAATACTTTTCTCAAATATAGTCATATTGCAGAAGAGTTTCAGCGAAATGAACGTCTTTATAATTGTTGAGGAAAAGAGTTCGAACAAGTAACAAAATCAATGTCATTTAAAAACTGGATCAAATAGACTAGGAGGAACATCTCCATCATCCGCAGCACTACCTTCTTCCTCGGCCTATGGTTCTTCACTGTCATCCATGTAAGAAGCTTGAGGGTTTCTTTTCATAGGTTGGGTATTTTATGGGAATCTATGAGATCTTGAATTTCATGCCTGAGGCGGGTGCAGGTGCAGTTGTCAGTGTCATGGCCATTTAGCTGGTGGAAGTGACAATAAAGGTTCACATTTATGTGTGGTGGTGGGGGGTGCGGAAGTGGCTTACCTTCTAAGGGTTGCAAGATTCCTTGTCCCTGTAACTTTTCAAATATCTTCGACAAAGGTCTACCAAGGTTGGAGAATTGCCGGTTCCTGTGTTGGTTATTATCTAGGTCCCAAGATCAAACAAGCAATGAAAATCATGTGTGAATACATCAACGGAGGTAGCGGAATACTCACATCGATCGGTTGAGTAGATTTGAAGATGATTGAAGCCGCAAAACCCACTGTTTTGGTGGCGCCACTGCAGCAGTTCACTTCACTGGTTTGGGCAGTTTCGGGTCTCATTTCGAAGCTCCAAACTCCGTCGGATGAGTCCCGCCTCATGGTCGAACATCCCTACCACCTTCGCAAGACTCGTAAGTGTGCTAGCACTTGGATTTCCACCATGAAAATCCACTCTTGCTTCCCTATATGTCACGCCCAAATGATGTTCAAAACCAGTGAGCAAAGCCACTGTTTTGGCGTGAGAGAGTGAGAGAGAGAATTGTGTTTTTGACTTAATGAAAAATGTGTAAAATTTTTGATTATATATTTTCCAAAATAAATAATCAATTTCATTTAATTAAATCCAATTTATCAAATGAAATTTGGAGCCAAAACTTAAAGCTTTTCCCTCCAAAATGCTTTTACACTTTATGTCAAGTCCATCACCATTCACATCAAGTCACTTTAATAAAGTGACATGTTGTCAAGTCACATCACTCAAAGTGACAAGTGATTTGACGTTTGATGCGACTAATGATTTGACGCTTGATGCGACTTGCGATGCCGCACTCGAATTCGAAATACGAATGCGCTCGCAATCACACTCGGGCTCGGGTTGGCTAATTCTAAATTAACGATTTTTCCGTCGCGTCGTAATTAAATGATTACGCCTAGCGAATTCACTATTCACATCGCTAACGAATTAATTCTAAATTAATTCGTTCGCCCGAATTAAAATCTAATTTTAATTCCGCGTCGAAATCTAATTTCGTTTAATATATCGAATATATTAATTTACCGATTAATTCCAAATTAATCGTTATCTCTCTCTAGACGATATTTTATCCTAGATAAAATATCTCCGTAATTAATCCTAGATTAATTTTCTCTCTCTTCTATATAATCCCAGATTATTCAAGATTGCGAGTTATGCGTCATCGGTGGATTATCGGGAAGCGACCCATGAGATCTCCGGATACGTTGGCAGTAAATACGGTCGTCGGTGTATCCGAATCACATACGTACCAAGTACTACGTTCTACCGATTTACGAGACAAGGTCGGCTCCTAGCAAAGCACGATGTCTACCAAATTCTCCGGTCATATTCATTTAAGAATATTAAGATATGTTATCAAGCGTAGTATACGATTGTATTGTGTGTATCGGCCCAGTATCGGATAGTCACGTGCTAGGGCTGGGGCTGGATAAGTGTCTACCCCGTCCGAAGCACATATCGGATGTCTGGTAACATAGTCTCTATAATCGGATATTCATGACCTGGTCACAATATCCCGATTGGATGCGCATCACTCAAGAGCACTAGTACCGTATCCTGCGTGACATCATCTCCACTATGACTGAAGTGATACTTCCGTCTCGACATCACACCCAATACACTACGACTCTCTGATAAACCCAGAAGTGGTGTACGCAGAACCGGTTAAAGCCATGTCCACCAAGACCAAAGCCTATCGATTATCATAAGTATTAGCGATGTAAGTCTCAGGTTAAGACTATACACACCTACCTTGATTTCGGCCTCCCATAGACACATAGTCATAATACCAATGGTATTCCGAAGGGTCTATCCAGAGCGAAGCTGTTTCCCGTACCATCGGTGAAACACGACCTCCTATCCCACTTGCATAAGTATCCAATACTTATATATATGAGAACTATGTCGTTGTGCCCTCACAACGCACACAAGTGCAATACTAGCCTATTCAGCATTATCGATGTCCAGTCTCGATAATACTCCGGCTAGGGATATTTAATGATTAATCCTTTGGGGACTGATACTGTCTCATATCATTCTCAGTCCAGGAACTAATCACAGGGACCTCTCTTCATTTATATATCTATGGTGATCCAATCACAAATGATGAGAGTGCAATTTCCTTGTCACATAGTTAATTTGCTACAACAACACAATGATCTGTGCAAATAGTGACGCTATGGGTCATATTGTCCAACAATCTCCCACTTGGCACATAGCGAGTCACTCAAGTGTCCTACACCCGAACTATGTACGGTTCGCTCAAATTGCTGAGGAAAGATTTTCATCAGCGGATTTGTTTGATTATCGTCTGACGCGATATATACGATCATCACATCGCCACGATGTATGATCAGAACGAATCATATGATATAGAAGTATATATATATGGATCGTCGATGAGACCTTTAATTCCTTAGCCTGTGCTGACGCCCAGCTCACTGCTAAAAGAACTATATCTAATCTAATTAGATTTATTTTCAATCCAAATGGCTTCTATTGCTGCCTTAGCTGCAGCAATAATCCGCATTTGTTGTTTATTCGGCAACAGTTATCTTGCTCGGAATATTTCCAGCTCACTGTCCCAGTGTTCAAACTTTATAGTATCTCAGTATTTAATTGTTTGGAAACTTGCAGCGGTGATCCCAGTCACTTCAAGTTGTCCTTCTCCATAGTTTAAGACAACATCTTTAGTTCTCTCAGACACTAACAGATGTTCTTAATGTTCAATCCAGTGACTATCACTTGGATTGACCTGATCGTGACTCCATATTCTCGAAGCGTATGAGACACTCTATCAAGTACATTTTAAATGTACAATTTCCAGAGAGTGTTAACAACTCAAAATCTATCCCAGTAGATCTATATTCCTTGAATAAAAGGTTGTTACTCCCCAGAATTCTACGGAGAATTTCTATTGAAAGAATATCTATGAAAGCCAAGCTTTCACCAATTGCTTTATTGGGAATTTCACTGTCAGTGCGCTCCCACTAACCTCCTTATATACACAAGAATCATTTCGTTTTGAATTAAATCATAAACCATTATGATTACATCAAAACGTCAGTTCCAAGAACCTTATGCTTGCTTCAATCCAAACATGGATCGAATAACCCGCAAACCTTGTTTGTCGATTATACAAAATCGTCAGGATGTTGTAAGAATCCTCCAAGAGGTTTCCTTTTCAGGAAAGCGATTTTGATCTATAACAGACACAATTCATAAATGAAATACGCAGTTATCAACAAGCATCTTCAAAATGGATTTACCATGGCAACAGGTAAAAGTTTGAACCGTTATTAACACAATGTTGATAACGATACCTTTCCGTCAAAATCCCAGCTTTGTACGTTGGTATGTTGCCTTCCATGTATGTCTTCCTTGAAGACGTTTAATGCACCAATAGGCACAATGCCTTGTGGTACAACAACTAGTATCCAAAATAGTTGTTATACATGGAATCCATTTCGGACTTATGGCACTTTGCCATAACAGGGAGTCGATACCTCGTATCACTTCCTCAAAACGTAGTCGGATGGTACACCTCCATAAGATTGACATCTTTATGGGGTGAGATCAGAAACCCATACCCTAGGTTGTTTTCTGACTCTATCCGATCTACTAGTTTCTTGTGTATTTGAAGATTAATGGTATAGATTCATCATAGATGAACTATTTGTGTTCCATTAAGGACTTCGTGCCTTGAACAGTATTACTCCGATTTTCATCGAGTATCACTATCCTCCCACTAACCACTGCATATCGGTATTCCTCTCAGGAAAAACCGCATGGTGAGCAACAATCACATTGTTCTCATGTGAGATTTACAAGTACTATACTTAAGGTTTCCCTTAGGATAACCTATATTGGCACTTATCTAATTTGGGTCTTTTAGTTTGGTATCATCCAAACGTTATGCCTGGCATACCCAAATTATCAGGAATGAGAAACCTCGTTTCTTCCCTGTTCATATCCTATACGACATCTGTCAAACAGATTTATATGGAACCTTATTCTAAATAAGTTTTGCACTGTTAATACATATCCTATTGAAGGAAACAGTAGCTCAGAGCGACTCGTGATAAACCTTATCATGTCCAACAAAATTCGGTTTTAGTTCGGACACATCGTCTAACTGACGTGTCTCGGGAGGAGTCCTCATATGAAAGAATACCGTACTCTTTCATGTACATATTAAACTTACTGCTTAAGTATTTTCCAGTACGGTCTTACCGTGGCGGCATAATACTATAGCCGATCTGTTTTTCTATTTCGTGTCGAAACTCTAAAGTTTCTGATTTGTGTTCTTCAAAAGAAACACATAACCATAACGTGATGCTACATCCGTTAAGGTCACGAAATATTCATGTTCACATCTAGCCTAGCTAGATATGGGCCCACTTACTTCACCATGAAAAGGGCTAACAGGTCGGTGGCCCTTATACTATTACCAAGTAAATAGTATTTTAGGTATTTTACCTAATAAACTAGATTCACAGACCTTATTTGAATAGTCAAATCAGTCCTAGTACCCACTCTTCAAAAGTGTGGATATACGAGTCTGTTCAATTGTGTCCCAGACAACAATGCCACAAATAAGTCTCTATTGATCAAATCAATTGAGCTATTTATTTGTCATTTTTATATGTTTGAGATTTTATTATATTCAAAATATAAATTCTGTTATTCACATCTAATGTGTTTATCTCAGTATCATCTTTATATAATAAAACACTTAGTGTTCTAGAATATAAAGGTTTATCCAGAATGGATTAAACACTGATATAGAGATAATGTCTCTAGTCAAACTAGTTACATTATAACAGTTCATAATTTAAGTACATATCCAAAGGGTAGTTCCTAAACTAAGGTATCTATGGTCGAAACAGCGACCTTCGTCCCGTTTCCGATTTGCAGAGAAATCTCGGCTTGAAGTCAGTATCCAGCTCATAGCGGATTCTGAACATCAATACATATATTTTATGTACCACACTAAGTATTTAAAATCCAATTTCAATACTAGTAGTGAACATAACTTTGACAAATATTATAAAGTCAGAGCCTCGCCCTTTCTTTAATTCCTTCGTGTCTGTCATATCCAAATGGTAGTCACTTTGGGATATGTCAATTATCTTTTCAATATTTCACAAACCTTTGGCCAGCCTTGGGTTTCGGAATATCGCAATGATGTACACCTTGTGCAACTTGCCCAATTGCAAACTTTGACTTTTCTCCACTAGAATAGTCAATTAATTCTCCAGGAATTATTAATTGCAACTTAATACTTTAAAATAGACTTATTGTCAAGTATATTAAATTAAGCACTAAAGTCATCATCACATAAATCTTCCAAAGATTTATGCTCTACTTATTTGCTTAATTTTGGGCTTAGGTATAATAAGTTATTTTATCAAATAAAGTAACCTATTATTTATTCCCAATATGAAAATTAAATCATTTAAAACATTTAATCCGAGGATTATATATTTTAAATATTCAACTTTTCAATTCTTTCTTGATTTCAATAGTCCAACCATTTAATCAATTTAATAAGTACTATTCATTATAATGATTACAATAATCCAATTATTTAATCAACTATAATTTTAATATGACTACCATAATCCAATTATAAAATCAACTATTATTTCGAATGAGTTTGTATATAGTCCAACTACATATATATTTAAAACAACATAAAATATTAGTCCAACTAATACTTTTGATTAATATGACGAGTAAAATAGATGAGCGCGTTTAGCGAGTATTCGAACGAATGTTGCAAATTCAATACTTGCCTCCCACTATTTTTCGTCGAGCCTCTAACCCTCTGTCGAGTACTCGGGAAACCGTGTTTCCTAGTGGGCTAGGATCCCGTTAAATATCACACAATCTTGACTTTGGCCAACAAATTGTATGATAATTAACTAGGTAGATCTCGAAGATCAATTGGATCTCATCCAACTCCTAGATCCAGTAGGTGGACATCCAAGTCCCAAACATATATCTAATATATGCCTATATATCGAATATATACCCTAACCTTTTTCCTCTGAATCAACTAGGCCTTGGCTTTGGCACAACAAACCTAGTGATCCCAGTCAAGCGCGGACCCATTGACATGGAAGCTTCGTAATCAATGTCGATGGACAAGAAGTGGTCTTGACTTTGGCCAACAAACCACAACTTGGACACGACACCGATATGGAACAAGGCCTCGTGATTAAACACATCTTCGACGGACAAGGGCTTGACTTTGGCCAACAACCCCTGCCAATCTCGGATCTTGAGTAAGAATCACTCAATGGAAGGAAAATAAACGCTTGATATTTAACGAGGGTTTTTCGCGTGCAAATTGGCTACCAATTTAATTATCTTTGTTAAGGTCTCATCATCATACACCCTTAAACATGCATTCTAAATACATAATAAAGCGAGTATGAAAATAAATAATAATGATATGCAGATGGATACTTTACATTGATCCTAGATCAAATCTCTCCCTTTCTCACTCAAGCTAGCACTTGTATTACTTCTACCCGTTACACTACACTCCTAAAGAAACCTCATTTACATGGAGGGGAATAGGTGAGAAGAGAATACAAAGAGAATGAAGGTGATAAGGCTGGACACGCAGGTCCAATTTAATAAATCGAATTTATTACAACAATTTCTAAAATTGCCCCACCCGACTAATATCCATCCGATATACATTATTCATACAACACAACCACGTATTCACACAAAAGCATGCTATCAATCAATCTAATCAAATTAATTAATCTGATAATTAAGTGATCATCCAATGTTCAAACAACGATTTGATTTTGTTCGAGTCAAACTCGTTTTTACGAATAAGTACTTAAAGTACGAATTCATGAATTAAATTAAACTACATCATTAAATCTAATTTAACATGTATTTAATACTAATTCACTATTCAATTCCAATTAAATATTACACTTTTATTTAATAAACATTTTACGATTTAAATTCCAATTTAATTGTAACGCATCTCAAAGACCGATTAACGTCCAACGTGAATTCAATTAAAGTCCAATGGGCTTTTAATTGATTTCTTAAGGCATGGACTTTTGGTCAACTCGGGTCAAACCGATAACCAAAGTCCAATCCGGGATTTACCCCATAAGCCCATAAATCAATCTTGGCCCATTAGGCCCAATTAAACTTTAAATGTTCATTAAGTCGCATTTGGGCTTTATGGTTAAGGTTTTGGGCCCAATTGGATCCAATCCACTTGGCCTAAACCCAACTTGATAAAATCAAGCCGAATAGGCCCAATTACAACATTAGAAGCCCAATATCAAAAATAGGCCCAAATAATTAAATTCCAAAATCCAATTTTCCCAATTTAATTACCAAAGTGTATTACATGATCAATTACCCAAATCAACATTTCTAAAACATGAATTTACATAATTAATCATGGTCATTTTCATCAATTGGTGTCCAACACAAATTAATCAAAAATCAAACCCATTTACATGTTTAAAGGTCTCGGCCAAGGAAGGATTTCATATCCGATTTGGTTTCAATCCAATCAAACCCACAATCGATATTAAATCAACATCCTAAATGATTTCATACACATCCAATGTTCATAAAATCAAAATCCAAGACATTAAAGGGCATAGGCAATTCGGCCAACATATAGAATTTAGGGTTTTTGTTCAATTTAAAATTAAATCCAATTCAATCTTAAATTAACATCATCCAACATGATTCCAACTCATCAATGAACCAAAATAAAAAATTCCATGGATTCCAAATCAACAATACATTCGGGCCAAACCATCAAATTGGGGAAAATTGTTCCAAACACATTTTCTTGAAATTGATCGAATCAATCTTCAATACAACAACATTTAAACATACTCAATCATCCAATTTCATAAAATCATGCTCAAATCCAAAATACCCAATTTAAAAGCCTACATTTTTCATGCTTGAACCTAAGCTCTTGATGCCATTGTTGGTTATTATCTAGGTCCCAAGATCAAACAAGCAATGAAAATCATGTGTGAATACATCAACGGAGGTAGCAGAATACTCACATCGATCGGTTGAGTCGATTTGAAGACGATTGAAGCCGCAAAACCCACTGTTTTGGTGGCGCCACTGCAGCAGTTTATTCACTGGTTTGGACAGTTTCGGGTCTCATTTCGAAGCTCCAAACTCCGTCAGATGAGTCTCGCCTCATAGTCGAACCTCCCTACCACCTTCGCAAGACTTGTAAGTGTGCTAGCACTTGGATTTCCACCATGAAAATCCACTCTTGCTTCCCTATATGTCACGCCCAAATGATGTTCAAAACCAGTGAGCAAAGCCACTGTTTTGGCGTGAGAGAGATGAGAGAGTGAGAGAGAGAATTGTGTTTTTGACTTAATGAAAAATGTGTAAAACTTTTAATTATATATTTTCCAAAATAATAATCAATTTCATTTAATTAAATCCAATTTATCAAATGAAATTGGGAGCCAAAACTTAAAGCTTTTCCCTCCAAAATGCTTTTACACTTTATGTCAAGTCTATCACCATTCACATCAAGTCACTTTAATAAAGTGACATATCGTCAAGTCACATCACTCAAAGTGACAAGTGATTTGACGCTTGATGCGACTAATGATTTGACGCTTGATGTGACTTACGATGCCGCACTCGAATTCGAAATACGAATGCGCTCGCAATCACACTCGGGCTCGGGTTCGCTAATTCTAAATTAACGATTTTTCCGTCGCGTCGTAATTAAATGATTACGCCTAGCGAATTCACTATTCACGTCGCTAACGAATTAATTCTAAATTAATTCGTTCGCCCGAATTAAAATCTAATTTTAATTCCGCGTCGAAATCTAATTTCGTTTAATATATCGAATATATAATTTACCGAATAATTCCAAATTAATCGTTATCTCTCTCTAGACGATATTTTATCCTAGATAAAATATCTCCGTAATTAATCCTAGATTAATTTTCCTCTCTTCTATATAATCCCAAATTATTCAAGAGTGCGAGTTATGCGTCATCGGTGGATTATCGGGAAGCGACCCATGAGATCTCCGGATACGTTGGCAGTAAATACGGTCGTCGGTGTATCCGAATCACGTACGAACCAAGTACTACGTTCTACCGATTTACGAGACAAGGTCGGGTCCTAGCAAAGCACGATGTCTACCAAATTCTCCGGTCATATTCATTTAAGAATATTAAGATCTGTTATCAAGCGTAGTATACGATTGTATTGTGTGTATCGGCCCAGTATCGGATAGTCATGTGCTAGGGCTGGGGCTGGATAAGTGTCTACCCCGTCCGAAACACATATCGGATGTCTGGTAACATAGTCTCTATAATCGGATATTCATGACATGGTCACAATATCCCGATTGGATGCGCATCACTCAAGAGCAATAGTACCGTAATCCTGCGTGACATCATCTCTACTATGACTGAAGTGATACTTCCGTCTCGCATCACACCCAATACACTACGACTCTCTGATAAACCCAGAAGTGGTGTACGAAGAACCGGTTAAAGCCCTGTACCACCAAGACCAAAGCCTATCGATTATCGTAAGTATTAGCGATGTAAGTCTCAGGTTAAGACTATACACACCTACCTTGATTTCGGCCTCCCATAGACACATAGTCATAATACCAATGGGATTCTAAGGGTCTAGATCCAGAGAGCGAAGCTGTTTCCCGTACCATCGGTGAAACACGACCTCCTATCGCACTTGCATAAGTATCCAATACTTATATATATAAGAACTAAGTCGTTGTGCCCTCACAACGCACACAAGTGCAATACTAGCCTATTCCGCATTATCGATGTCCAGTCTCGATAATACTCCGGCTAGGGATATTTAATGATTAATCCTTCGGGGACTGATACTGTCTCATATCATTCTCAGTCCATTAACTAATCAACAGGGACCTCTCTTCAATTATATATCTATGGTGATCCAATCACAAATGATGAGAGTGCAATTTCCTTGTCACATAGTTAATTTGCTACAACAACACAATGATCTGTGCAAATAGTGACGCTATGGGTCATTTTGTCCAACATCCTGATGGTAGCAACCTCGACAATAGCGGGCTTAGTCTCAGAATACCCTCCAAAAGTCCGCCTATTTTGGCCATAGGACTTTCTGTTTTCAGCCTCCTCTTCCTCAATATCCATGACAGTTTCCCTCAATTGTCGAAAATCAGAAATCATCGAAGTCATCCTCCTCAGCTTACTATAAATAGAGGGCTTGGTGCCCCTGATGATCATTTTGATTTGGTCCTTCTCAGAGGGCCGAGTCTGCATTTTCAAAAGCTGGCTTCTCTAGCGATCCACATACTATTTGAAACTTTCCTCTGGCTTCTGCTTAGTCTTCACCAAATCACGGAGTGACAAGTCAATCTCTAAGTCCGTAACATACTGCTTCAGAAAGGCATCAGCTAGTTCCTTCCAATCTTCCTTAACCTTCTTCTCAAGGCTATGATACCAAACCACATGTGCCCCCTCGAGTGACATCCCAAACATTTTTGGACTTGGCGCTGTGATAGGCCCATTGAACTCATGACTGAGACATATTGCTGCAGATGGACCCTCGGGTCTCCGTTCCCATTAAACTTGGCCATGTCGGGCATTTTAAACTGAGCTGGCAGCTGTTCTCCAAAGGTCATTGCCTCATAATCTAGCAAATCCTCGTTCTTACCCCTCATTTTGCGGGTAACTGTTTCAACCTGATCCCGAAACTTCTGAAATTCTGCTTGAGACCCAATCACTCTGCCTGTTGCATATTCTGCCATGTCATCATCAAAAGTGGGGACATCATCCCCCAACCCATTCGAAGGCTCATCACGCCTCACATTCTCAGAATTTCCCCCGGCACGGGGCACAGCCATATTTGTCATGGCAGTAGTAAAGGCTTGCAACTGTTCAGTAATCTTGGCGAAGTCATTTTCCAACTGATCTATCCGGGATACCTCAATATCAAATTCACTCATGTCTGTTCTCAGTATTTTGGTAAGTCTTCCTTTTTTTCTAACCCAACGGGAATCTATGATGGCTTTTAGAACACAAGGGTTAACATGATGTATGTAAGCATGGGGTGCATGAGATGCATGTAACATATATAACATACTAAATCAACTAAAATTTTCAAACAAATCGGCCCGTTATCATTTTAGAAGCTTTTGGGCTAACTGTCATAGGAGTGAACTTGTCCAAGTTTAAATGGCCCAACGAGTACACATCTCATGGCAAGGAGCCCAAATAAATCCAAATGGTAATGTTCCGAACATAAGCACAAAGAAAGATAATGCAAACATATAACAATAATTTCTACATAATGGCCCATCAACATTTCAGAAGCTTTGGGCCTAATAGTCATAAGGTACGAACTTGCCCCAGTTTAAATGGCCCAGCAAGCCCGCATTTCTGACAATAGTCCAACTGCAGCCAAATGAGGATGGTCCATAAGCACATATTCAAGGAAATAATTGTTACTTTAGCCAACCCGGTCTATGGGTGGGTTAGCAAGAGTATAGACAAAGGCTCTCACCGGCGAAGGATGGCCCACAACTAGGTCTCCCCACTCAAGGGTTCGAGGGACCAAGTGAGCGCACCCCTTTTTATACACTAAGGTACGTGCCAATGAGCTATGGTGTGTGACGGACTGTCAAATGGATTTCCCATTGTAGATTCCCCAGAGGGAAGGTGGAGCGAGGCTCACTTAAATACCCAATCCTCTTAGGCTCTTATCGCTTGGTGTCAGGAATAAACAACGAGTCCTCCAAATTAGTCCATCACAATAGGCTACGAGTAGATGGCTATCTAGGTGCCTTCACAGCTTTTCCTTCTAGAAAGGTAGTGAATGAAGGAAGACACCAAACCATTACCTAGCCTCAAAATGCCTTTGATTAAACCCTCACTTTATCCACTATAGACACGGTCCATTAAAACATAAATCCAAACATCACAAGTCAATATTTCGGGGCCGATTCTCTATCCCAGTGGAGTCTCCAGACTATGGGAACACAGGAATTTGGGCGACGCATGCTGTCCCGGGCTCGCGGCCCGGTTGGCAGTACGGAATAGCCACGGTGGACTAAACCGGAGAATAATGGAGTTGCCACCCGGTGTGAACGGGAAAATGAGATTTAAGGCCGCACTCACCCCTCGCAAGGAAAGACCTCAAACCATTGGGTTCGGAATGGTCCCTTACTTATGCCACTTGTAATGAAAGGATTTACACAATAATTTAACCAGGCTTAAGTAACACTTATTTCTAAGAATATCATGCTTCTACATTCACAGGTAGAAAATAAA
This sequence comes from Zanthoxylum bungeanum, assembly GCA_019454045.1. Lineage (NCBI taxonomy): Eukaryota > Viridiplantae > Streptophyta > Magnoliopsida > Sapindales > Rutaceae > Zanthoxylum > Zanthoxylum bungeanum. Next base: position 21,861 of record SKCR01036229.1, read on the forward strand.
ACTTATACATACATTTCACATATATCTCATATCTAAGAACACATGCCTGAAAAGACCTCAAAGTAACAACGAACATACAACTTCATTCAGCATATCATATTCATGAAAAACACAATCATACATAATAACCATACGAGCATACATAATAACGACACAAGTATTCATGTGAGCATTTTTCCAAGTGATACGTGGAATTGTATCCCAAGTACAGACCGCATTACCGTCCATTCAGAATCGGCTACAAAATTTATGTCTGGGTTTCCATCCGATATATCACAAGAAATAATACTCCAAAGTCATCATGGCATAGGTATATGAATCGTAATGTGTTAAATCAGGACTAAGGCAAATGACGCAACTAATGGAATAAACATGCTTTTCATTATTATGTGCATAAGGATAAGAATGACTATGTGTGGTTCCATAAAGAATCACCTAAGAAACAATTATACATGGCATGTGATGAATATGTCTCAGTTCAGTGTGTTCGCGTTCGTGTAGCGTTCGTAAACGCGTTCGAACGGAAATGAAAAAGAATGATCACGTTTGTATGGCGTTTGTTAACGCGTTCGAATAGAAATGAAACAGAATGCTCATGTTCGTATGGCGTTCGTGAACGCATTCGAACGGAAATGAGACCTGATGCATGATAAGGCAAAATGCATACGCGTTCGAGTTGCGTTCGTAAACGCGTTCGAACGGGAACAGACCTGATGCATGAAAAGGGACGCAATACATAAACAACAAAATAAAGGGGTGCGGCGAAGTGTACTGCCGTAAAGGTGGCCTTTTAGGCTCTTCGTCTCTCAAATGGAGGACCTTTGGACTAACTCACTAAGCATATGCGCTCGATCGCATCATACATACAAAATAAAGCCAATCATATCAAAACCCAGTATGCCCGATTGAACACATCTTACATCCAATCCGAACACACGTCAATTGGTGCGGCAAAGCATCATGGTAAAGGGTTTTAACCCCTCCCCATAAGGGATCTTTCATTCCACTTACTAAGCCCATGCGCTTGATTGAACCATGCATAAAAAGATAAAGATAATCATATCAGACTAAGTATGCCCGATTGAACGTATCTTGCATCCAACCGAACACACATCAACCGGCGCGGCAAAGCATCGTGGTAAAGGGCTTTAGCCCTTCCCCATAGGGGATCTTTCATTCCACTTACTAAGCCCATGCGCTCGATTGAATCATGCATAAATAAACAACATACAGAATTCAAGTGACGAAAAATAAATAAACAAAGAAACAAAAAACAAAATAGGGTGACGTTTACTCAAGCGGTACGTGGAGTTGTGTCCCGAGTACATATCATATTACCGTCCATTCAGAATCGGCTATGAAATTTATGTCCGGGTTTCATCGATATATACCGCGAGAGTTGACACATCTATCATTCATCCAATACCCACAACACACATCATACACAAACAAGATTAACGAATAAGTAAAATACAATCAAAATAAATAACAAAAATCACATAAAGATGAGTGTGAAAAGTACCCTCAGGTCTAACCTTTTAAACCGTCTCTCGGACTCGCATTTCACGAAGATCGGAATGGGTAAAGCTCCGCAACTTTTCTGGTTCACTGGTTTTCCTTTCCCTTCCCTGTTATGCCGCTCAAGCTACTGTTTCGAGTCCGTTTTGCTGCTGTTTCCTTGTGGTTTCATTGCCTTTTTCTCTGTATTTTTTGCTTATTGTTTTTGGGTGTGTTCTTCCTGTAATTTTCCTGTGTGTTGTGTATGAGCTAGCTAGCCTTGAGAAGGTTGGTGAAGGGTTCTTTTTATAGGCAAAGGGTTAGGCTTGACAAGGAAAGAGATTTGGCTTATTAAAGAGGGATTTGATTTGGTGTTGGATAAGGGAAGTCAAAGATTGAGGGGGGGACAAATCTTGGCTAGATAGGGAAGGTTGAATATTTAGTTTATGTTGATTAGGCATACAATATTTTAAGTTTGGGAATAATATATTGGTTGATTGATTTTAACTTGGTATGATTATATTTGATTGGTTTAGATTAGGTAAGATTATATTTTATATTTTATTTAATTGGTAAATGATTTAAATATTTTATTTAGTTAACATTTAATTTAATTAATATTTAATTTAATTGGGATGTGTCTTATGGGCTTGGTGGGCTAATTGGGCTTAGGTTGAGGCTAGCAGCAAAACCAGAATTACCGACACCGTTCGAACGCCTCTTTGAACGCTACACGAACGCCCGCAATCTGTTTGACGTTCGAACGTGGTAACAAACGCAGCACTAACGAAAACAGTGAACCTTGTTTATTCTGAATTTCCCCTTCCGATATTCGTTTCTCGCGGCTTCCGTGACTCAAAAGGTAGTGCCTCCAAATTAGACTCATCATCGGGTTTCACATGCAAAAATACAATGCCTACAGTCGCCCCCACTTTGATGGGACTTGTGCAGTGTGTGACTTTGAACAATCCTATCAAAGTTATGCAATGCATTTCTACTTACTGGCTCGCCAGCCAGCTGTCACTTGACTTACCATGTATTGAGTTGATTTGGGTGGTGAGGTGTTGCGACCCTTGGTTCATTCCCGAACCGTGTTGTGATGTGGTCCATTCCCGAACTGTTGCCGTAAGGTGGTCCATTCCCGAACCGTTACTGTGAGTTGGTCTATTCCCGAACCGTTACTGTGAGGTGTGCATTCCCGAACTGTTATCGTGAGGTGGTCCATTCCCGAACCGTTACTGTGAGGTGGCCCATTCCCGAACCGTTACTGTGGGGTGGTTCATTCTCGAACCGTTACTGTGAGGTGTGCATTCCGAACTGTTATCGTGAGGTGGTCCATTCCCGAACCGTTACTGTGAGGTGGCCATTCCCGAACTATTATCGTGAGGTGGTCCATTCCCGAACCGTTACTGTGAGGTGGCCCATTCCCGAACCGTTACTGTGAGGTGGTTCATTCCCGAACCGTGCTTCCATTCTTGGAGTGCCATTCCCGGCTTGTTCATTCCTGAACTGTATTTCCATTCTTGGAGTGCCATTCCGGCTTGTTCATTCTCGAACTGTGTTTCCATTCTTGGGGTGCCATTCCTGACTTGTTCATTCTCGGACTGTATTTCCATTCTTAGAGTGCCATTCCCGGCTTGTTCATTCTCGAACTGTGTTTCATTCTTGGAGTGCCATTCTCGGCCTGTTCATTCTTGAACTCTGTTCCATTCTTGGATTGCCATTCCCGGCTTGTTCATTCTCGAACTGTGTTTCCATTCTTGGAGTGCCATTCTCGGCATGTTCATTCTTGAACTTTGTTCCATTCTTGGATTGCCATTCCCGGCTTGTTCATTCCTGAACTGCATTTCCATTCTTGGAGTGCCATTCCCGGCTTGTTCATTCCTGAACTGCATTTCCATTCTTGGAGTGCCATTCCCGGCTAAACTGATATTGATGCTGATGTGGGCCTAGCCCCTGAACTGATATTGATATGGGCCTCGCCCCAAGACTGATACTGATACGGGCCTTGCCCCCAACTGCTATTGATATGGGCCTCGCCCTCAGACTGATACTGCTGATATGGGCCTCGCCAATGTGATTCATCCCTGCTTCAATCTGTCTATGTTGATCGGCTCGGTGAACTAATTTCCTTCCAAGTCTGATAGTTTCACTGCCTCTATTTCCCAATTTCTGAATGTCTATCTTATCTCTTCTGTTTGCTTATTTCGAAGGTTCCCTGTGTTCATCACTGGATTCCATATTACCAAGGTTGAATACTTTTCTCAAATATACTCATATTGCAGAAGAGTTTCAGTGTGAAATTAACGTCTTTATTATGTTGAGGAAAGAGTTCGAACAAGTAACAAAATCAATGTCATTTAAAAAACTAGATCAAATAGACTAGAAGGAACATCTCCATCATCCATAGCACTGCCTTCTTCCTCGGCCTATGGTTCTTCACTGTCATCCATGTAAGAAGCTTGAGGGTTTCTTTTCATAGGTTGGGTATTTTATGGGAATCTATGAAATCTTGAATTTCATGCCTGAGGCGGGTTTGCAGTTGTCGGTGTCATGGCCATGTAGCTGGTGGAAGTGACAATAAAGGTTCACATTTATGTATGGTGGTGGGGGGTGCGGAAGTGGCTTGCCTTCTAAGGGTTTCAAGATTCCTTGTCCCTGTAACTTTTCAAATATCTTCGACAAAGGTCTACCAAGGTTGGAGAATTTCCGGTTCCTGATGGCAGCAACCTCGACAGTAGCGGGCTTAGTCTCAGAATACCGTCCAAAAGTCCGCCTATTCTGGCCATAGGACTTTCTGTTTTCAGCCTCCTCTTCCTTAATATCCATGACAGTTTCCCTCAATTGTCGAAAATCAGAAATCATTGAAGTCATCCTCCTTAGCTTACTATAAATAGAGGGCTTGGTGCCCCTGATGATCATTTTGATTTGGTCCTTCTCAGAGGGCCGAGTCTACATTTTCAAAAGCTGGCTTCTCCAGCGATCCATATACTATTTGAAACTTTCCTCTGGCTTCTGCTTAGTGTTCTCCAAATCACGGAGTGACAAGTCAATCTCTAAGTCCGTAACATACTACTTCAGAAAGGATCAGCTAGTTCCTTCCAATCTTCCTTAACCTTCTTCTCAAGGCTATGATACCAAACCACAGGTGCCCTCGAGTGCATCCCAAACATCTTTGGACTTGGCGCTGTGATAGGCCCATTGAACTCATGACTGAGACATATTGCTGCAGATGGACCCTCGGGTCCTGTTCCCATTAAACTTGGCCATGTCAGGCATTTTAAACTGGCTGGCAGCTGTTCTCCGAAGGTCATTGCCTCATAATCTAGCAAATCCTCGTTCTTACCCCTCATTTTGTGGGTAACTGTTTCAACCTGATCTCGAAGTTTCTGAAATTCTGCCTGAGACCCAATCACTCTGCTGTTGCATATTCTGCCATGTCATCATCAAAAGTGGGGACTTCATCCCCAACCCATTCGAAGGCTCATCACGCCTCACATTCTTAGAATTTCCCCCGGCACGGGGCACAGCCATATTTGTCATGGCAGTAGTCAACGCTTGCAACTGTTTAGTAATCTTGGCGAAGCCATTTTCCAACTGATCTATCCGGGATACCTCAATATTATCTGATTCACTCATGTCTGTTCTCAGTATTTTGGTAAGTCTTCCATTTTTTCTACCCAACGGGAATCTATGATGGCTTTTAGAACACAAAGGTTAACATGATGTATGTAAGCATGGGGTGCATGAGATGCATGTAACATATATAACATACTAAATCAACTAAAATTTTCAAAACAAATCGGCCCGTTATCATTTAGAAAGCTTTTGGGCTAACTGTCATAGGAGTGAACTTGTCCCAGTTTAAATGGCCCAACGAGTACACATCTCATGGCAAGGAGCCCAACTAAATCCAAATGGTAATGTTCCGAACATAAGCACAAAGAAAGATAATGCAAACATATAACATAATTTCTACAGAATGGCCCATCAACATTTCAGAAGCTTTGGGCCTAATAGTCATAAGGTACGAACTTGCCCCAGTTTAAATGGCCCAGCAAGCCGCATTTCTGACAATAGTCCAACTGCAGCCAAATGAGGATGGTCCATAAGCACATATTCAAGGAAATAATTGTTAGTTTACGAACGCATTCGAACGGAAATGAGACCTGATGCATGATAAGGCAAAATGCATACGCGTTCGAGTTACGTTCGTAAACGCGTTCGAACGGGAACAGACCTGATGCATGAAAAGGGACGCAATACATAAACAACAAAATAAAGGGGTGCGGCGAAGTACTGCCGTAAAGGTGGCCTTTTAGGCTCTTCGTCTCTCAAATGGAGGACCTTTGGACTAACTCACTAAGCATATGCGCTCGATCGCATCATACATACAAAATAAAGCCAATCATATCAAAACCCAGTATGCCCGATTGAACACATCTTACATCCGATCCGAACACACGTCAATCGGTGCGGCAAAGCATCATGGTAAAGGGTTTTAACCCCTCCCCATAAGGGATCTTTCATTCCACTTACTAAGCCCATGCGCTGATTGAACCATGCATAAAAAGATAAAGACAATCATATCAGACTAAGTATGCCCGATTGAACGTATCTTGCATCCAACCGAACACACATCAACCGGCGCGGCAAAGCATCGTGGTAAAGGGCTTTAGCCCCTCCCCATAGGGGATCTTTCATTCCACTTACTAAGCCCATGCGCTCGATTGAATCATGCATAAATAAACAACATACAGAATTCAAGTGACGAAAAATAAATAAACAAAGAAACACAAAACAAAATAGGGTGACGTTTACTCAAGCGGTACGTGGAGTTGTGTCCCGAGTACATATCATATTACCGTCCATTCAGAATCGGCTATGAAATTTATGTCCGGGTTTCCATCCGATATACCGCGAGAGTTGACACATCTATCATTCATCCAATACCCACAACACACATCATACACAAACAAGATTAACGAATAAGTAAAATACAATCAAAATAAATAACAAAAATCACGTAAAGATGAGTGTGAAAAGTACCCTCAGGTCTAACCTTTTAAACTTTCTCTCGGACTCGCATTTCACGAAGATCGGAATGGGTAAAGCTCCGCAACTTTTCTGGTTCACTGGTTTTCCTTTCCTTCGCTGTTATGCCGCTTAAGCTACTGTTTCGAGTCCGTTTTGCTGCTGTTTCCTTGTGGTTTCATTGCCGTTCTTTTTATAGGCAAAGGGTTAGGCTTGACAAGGAAAGAGATTTGGCTAATTAAAGAGGGATTTGATTTGGTGTTGGATAAGGGAAGTCAAAGATTGAGGGGGGGACAAATCTTGGCTAGATAGGGAAGGTTGAATATTTAGTTTATGTTGATTAGGCATACAATATTTTAAGTTTGGGAATAATATATTGGTTGATTGATTGATTTCACTTGGTATGATTATATTTGATTGGTTTAGATTAGGTAAGATTATATTTTATATTTTATTTAATTGGTAAATGATTTAAATATTTTATTAGTTAACATTTAATTTAATTAATATTTAATTTAATTGGGATGTGTCTTATGGGCTTGGTGGGCTAATTGGGCTTAGGTTGAGGCTAGCAGCAAAACCAGAATTACCGACACCGTTCGAACGCCTCTTCGAACGCTACACGAACGCCCGCAATCTGTTTGACGTTCGAATGTGGTAACAATCGCAGCACTAAAAAACAGTGAACCTTGTTTATTCTGAATTTCCCCTTCCGATATTCGTTTCTCGCGGCTTCCGTGACTCAAAAGGTAGTGCCTCCAAATGAGACTCATCATCGGGTTTCACATGCAAAAATACAATGCCTACAGTCGCCCCCACTTTGATGGGACTTGTGCAGTGTGTGACTTTGAACAATCCTATCAAAGTTATGCAATGCATTTCTACTTACCTGGCTCGCCAGCTGTCACTTGACTTACCATGTATTGAGTTGATTTGGGTGGTGAGGTGTTGCGACCCTTGGTTCATTCCCGAACCGTGTTGTGATGTGGTCCATTCCCGAACTGTTGCCGTAAGGTGGTCCATTCCCGAACCGTTACTGTGAGTTGGTCCATTCCCGAACCGTTACTGTGAGGTGTGCATTCCCGAACTGTTATCGTGAGGTGGTCCATTCCCGAACCGTTACTGTGAGGTGGCCCATTCCCGAACCGTTACTGTGGGGTGGTTCATTCCCGAACCGTTACTGTGAGGTGTGCATTCCCGAACTGTTATCGTGAGGTGGTCCATTCCCGAACCGTTACTGTGAGGTGGCCCATTCCCGAACTATTATCGTGAGGTGGTCCATTCCCGAACCGTTACTGTGAGGTGGCCCATTCCCGAACCGTTACTGTGAGGTGGTTCATTCCCGAACCGTGCTTCCATTCTTGGAGTGCCATTCCCGGCTTGTTCATTCCTGAACTGTATTTCCATTCTTGGAGTGCCATTCCCGGCTTGTTCATTCTCGAACTGTGTTTCCATTCTTGGGGTGCCATTCCTGACTTGTTCATTCTCGGACTGTATTTCCATTCTTAGAGTGCCATTCCCGGCTTGTTCATTCTCGAACTGTGTTTCCATTCTTGGAGTGCCATTCTCGGCCTGTTCATTCTTGAACTCTGTTCCATTCTTGGATTGCCATTCCCGGCTTGTTCATTCTCGAACTGTGTTTCCATTCTTGGAGTGCCATTCTCGGCATGTTCATTCTTGAACTTTGTTCCATTCTTGGATTGTCATTCCCGGCTTGTTCATTCCTGAACTGCATTTCCATTCTTGGAGTGCCATTCCCGGCTTGTTCATTCCTGAACTGCATTTCCATTCTTGGAGTGCCATTCCCGGCTAAACTGATATTGATGCCTCTATTTCCCAATTTCTGAATGTCTATCTTATCTCTTCTGTTTGCTTATTTCGAAGGTTGCCCGTGTTCATCACTGGATTCCATATTACCAAGGTTGAATACTTTTCTCAAATATACTCATATTGCAGAAGAGTTTCAGTGAAATTAACGTCTTTATTATTGTTGAGGAAAAGAGTTCGAACAAGTAACAAAATCAATGTCATTTAAAAACTAGATCAAATAGACTAGAAGGAACATCTCCATTATCCGCAGCACTGCCTTCTTCCTCGGCCTATGGTTCTTCACTGTCATCCATGTAAGAAGCTTGAGGGTTTCTTTTCATTAGTTGGGTATTTTATGGGAATCTATGAAATCTTGAATTTCATGCCTGAGGCGGGTGCAGTTGTCGGTGTCATGGCCATGTAGCTGGTGGAAGTGACAATAAAGGTTCACATTTATGTGTGGTGGTGGGGGGTGCGGAAGTGGCTTGCCTTCTAAGGGTTTCAAGATTCCTTGTCCCTGTAACTTTTCAAATATCTTCGACAAAGGTCTACCAAGGTTGGAGAATTGCCGGTTCCTGATGGTAGCAACCTCGACAATAGCGGGCTTAGTCTCAGAATACCCTCCAAAAGTCCGCCTATTTTGGCCATAGGACTTTCTGTTTTCAGCCTCCTCTTCCTCAATATCCATGACAGTTTCCCTCAATTGTCGAAAATCAGAAATCATTGAAGTCATCCTCCTCAGCTTACTATAAATAGAGGGCTTGGTGCCCCTGATGATCATTTTGATTTGGTCCTTCTCAGAGGGCCGAGTCTACATTTTCAAAAGCTGGCTTCTCCAGCGATCCATATACTATTTGAAACTTTCCTCTGGCTTCTGCTTAGTGTTCTCCAAATCACGGAGTGACAAGTCAATCTCTAAGTCCGTAACATACTACTTCAGAAAGGCATCAGCTAGTTCCTTCCAATCTTCCTTAACCTTCTTCTCAAGGCTATGATACCAAACCACAGGTGCCCCTCGAGTGACATCCCAAACATCTTTTGACTTGGCGCTGTGATAGGCCCATTGAACTCATGACTGAGACATATTGCTGCAGATGGACCCTCGGGTCTCCGTTCCCATTAAACTTGGCCATGTCAGGCATTTTAAACTGAGCTGGCAGCTGTTCTCCGAAGGTCATTGCCTCATAATCTAGCAAATCCTCGTTCTTACCCCTCATTTTGCGGGTAACTGTTTCAACCTGATCTCGAAGTTTCTGAAATTCTGCCTGAGACCCAATCACTCTGCCTGTTGCATATTCTGCCATGTCATCATCAAAAGTGGGGACATCATCCCCCAACCCATTCGAAGGCTCATCACGCCTCACATTCTTAGAATTTCCCCCGGCACGGGGCACAGCCATATTTGTCATGGCAGTAGTCAACGCTTGCAACTGTTCAGTAATCTTGGCGAAGCCATTTTCCAACTGATCTATCTGGGATACCTCAATATCTGATTCACTCATGTCTGTTCTCAGTATTTTGGTAAGTCTTCCATTTTTTCTAACCCAACGGGAATCTATGATGGCTTTTAGAACACAAAGGTTAACATGATGTATGTAAGCATGGGGTGCATGAGATGCATGTAACATATATAACATACTAAATCAACTAAAATTTTCAAACAAATCGGCCCGTTATCATTTTAGAAGCTTTTGGGCTAACTGTCATAGGAGTGAACTTGTCCCAGTTTAAACGGCCCAACGAGTACACATCTCATGGCAAGGAGCCCAACTAAATCCAAATGGTAATGTTCCGAACATAAGCACAAAGAAAGATAATGCAAACATATAACAATAATTTCTACAGAATGGCCCATCAACATTTCAGAAGCTTTGGGCCTAATAGTCATAAGGTACGAACTTGCCCCAGTTTAAATGGCCCAGCAAGCCGCATTTCTGACAATAGTCCAGCTGCAGCCAAATGAGGATGGTCCATAAGCACATATTCAAGGAAATAATTGTTACTTTACGAACTCATTCGAACGGAAATGAGACCTGATGCATGATAAGGCAAAATGCATACGCGTTCGAGTTGCGTTCGTAAACGCATTCGAACGGGAACGGACCTGATGCATGAAAAGGGACGCAATACATAAACAACAAAATAAAGGGGCGCGGCGAAGTACTGCCGTAAAGGTGGCCTTTTAGGCTCTTCATCTCTCAAATGGAGGACCTTTGGACTAACTCACTAAGCCCATGCGCTCGATAGCATCATACATACAAAATAAAGCCAATCATATCAAAACCAAGTATGCCCGATTGAACACATATTACATCCAATCCGAACACACCTCAACCGGCGCGGCAAAGCATCGTGGTAAAGGGTTTTAACCCCTCCCCATAAGGGATCTTTCATTCCACTTACTAAGCCCATGCGCTTGATTGAACCATGCATAAAAAGATACAGACAATCATATCAAACTAAGTATGCCCGATTGAACGTATCTTGCATCAAACCGAACACACATCAACCGGCACGGCAAAGCATCGTGGTAAAGGGCTTTAGCCCCTCCCCATAGGGGATCTTTCATTCCACTTACTAAGCCCATGCGCTCGATTGAATCATGCATAAATAAACAACATACAGAATTCAAGTGACGAAAAATAAATAAACAAAAGCAACACAAAACAAAAGAGGCTGCCGTTTACTCAAGCGGTACGTGGAGTTGTGTCCCGAGTACATATCATATTACCGTCCATTCAGAATCGGCTATGAAATTTATGTCCGGGTTTCCATCCGATATACCGCGAGAGTTGACACATCTATCATTCATCCAATACCCACAACACACATCATACACAAACAAGATTCAACGAATAAGTAAAATACAATCAAAATAAATAACAAAAATCACGTAAAGATGAGTGTGAAAAGTACCCTCAGGTCTAACCTTTTAAGCCGTCTCTCAGACTCGTATTTCACGAAGATCGGAAGGGGTAAAGCTCCGTAACTTTTCTGGTTCACTGGTTTGCCTTTTCCTTCGCTGTTTTGCCGCTCTACTGTTTCGAGTCCGTTTTGCTGCTGTTTCCTTGTGGTTTCGCTGCCGTTTCCTCTGTATTTTTTGCTTACTGTTTTTGGGTGTGTTCTTCCTGTAATTTTCCTGTGTGTTGTGTATGAGCTAGCTAGCCTTGAGAAGGTTGGTGAAGGGTTTTTTTTTATAGGCAAAGGGTTAGGCTTGACAAGGAAAGGGATTTGGCTAATTAAAAAGGGATTTGATTTGGTGTTGGATAAGGGAAGTCAAAGATTGAGGGGGGGACAAATCTTGGCTAGATAGGGAAGGTTGAATATTTAGTTTATATTGATTAGGCATACAATATTTTAAGATTGGGAATAATATATTGGTTGATTGATTTTAACTTGGTATGATTATATTTATTGGTTTAGATTAGGTAAGATTATATTTTATATTTTATTTAATTGGTAAATTATTTAAATATTTTATTTAGTTAACATTTAATTTAATTAATATTTAATTTAATTGGGATGTGTCTTATGGGCTTGGTGGGCTAATTGGGCTTAGGTTGAGGCTAGCAGCAAAACCAGAATTACCGACACCATTCGAATGCCTCTTCGAACGCTACACGAACGCCCGCAATCTGTTTGACGTTCGAACATGGTAACGAATGCAGCACTAACGAAAACAGTGAACCTTGTTTATTCTGAATTTCCCCTTCCGATATCCATTTCCCGCGGCTTCCGTGACTCAAAAGGTAGTGCCTCCAAATGAGACTCATCATCGGGTTTCACATGCAAAAATACAATGCCTACACTCGGACAGCGTCGCCCAAACTTTCGAACGGGATAAGACCTGATGCATGGTAAAACAGAATGCATGCGCGTTCGTGTAGCATTCAGAAACCCATTCAAACAGAAATGAGACAGAATGTTCGAGTTCGTATAGCGTTCGGAAATGCGTTCGGACGGGATAAGACCTGATGCATGGTAAAACATAATGCATGCGCGTTCGAGTAGCATTCGGAAATGCGTTCGAACGGAAATGAGACAGAATGTTCGCATTCATATAGCATCCGGAAATGCATTCGAACGGGATAAGACCTGATACATGGTAAACCAGAATGCATGTGCGTTCGAGTAGCATCTGTAAACGCATTCGAACAGACTGAGGCAGAATGCATACGTTCGTGTAGCGTTCGGAAACACGTTCGAACGAGATTACCAAAGTGGTATCTAAAATGACACAAACACATGCACGAATGCTTCTCAAGCGGTACGTGGAGTTGTATCCCAAGTACAGACCGCACTACCGTCCATTTGGATTCGGCCACAGAATTTATGTATGGTTTCCATTCGATATACCACAAAAGGCAACACTCAAGCACTAACACAACATGAATGTAAAGTGAAGAATGAAAACATAACAACCAAAAAGGGTAAATGACAAGATCAACAGAAGAAGGGTGTGGCAAAACTATGTTAAAGGTAGCCTTTAGGCATTTCCCTCAAATAGAGGACCTTTAATCCAATATGATTAGCCTATGCGCACTAGATTATCAATGCATGAATAAACGAATAAATAATATGGGACCTCGTATGCCCGATTGAACGTATCTCATGTTCAATCAAACATACTTCATCCGACGCGGCAAAAATGACACAAACACATGCGCGAATACTTCTCAAGCGGTACGTGGAGTTGTATCCCAAGTACAGACCGCACTACCGTCCATTCGGATTCGGCTATGGAATTTATGTATGGGTTTCCATCCGATATACCACCAAAGGTAACACTCAAGCACTAACATAACATGAATGTAAAGTGAAGAATGAAAACATAACAAACCAAAAAGGGTAAATGACAAGATCAACAGAAGAAGGGCGTGGTAAAACTATGTTAAAGGTAGCCTTTAGGCATTCCCTCAAATAGAGGACCTTTAATCCAATATGATTAGCCAATGCGCACTAGATTATCAATGCATGAATAAACGAATAAATAATATAGGACGTCGTATGCCCGATTGAACGTATCTCACGTTCAATCAAACATACTTCATCCGGCGTGGCAAAACATCGTGGTAAAGGTAGCCTTTAGGCAATTCCCTCGAATGGAGGACCTTTAATCCAACCTAGTTAGCCTATGCGCATTAGATTAACAATGCATAAATAAATAACATGTGGAAGGTAAACAACGGAATAAAAAATAGATACGACCAAGGCAACATCCATATGGGACCTCGTATGCCCGATTGAACATATTTCACATTCAATCAAGCGTACTTCATCCGGCGCGGCAAAACATGTGGTAAAGGTAGCCTTTTGGCTTTTCCCTCAAATGGAGGACCTTTAATCCAACGTGATTAGCCCATGCGCACTAGATTAACAATGCATAAATAAAGAAACAACACATAGAAAATAAATAGCGTAACAATAAACACAAAAATGCCTAAGACATGATAAACGAACCTGTCCAGGATGCCCATGTTCGTGTAGCATTCAGAAACGCGTTCGAACGGGGTGAGGCAGAATACATACGTTCGAGTAGAGTTCGGGAACGTGTTCGAACAGGATGATGAAAGTGGCATCCATAATGCAATAAACACATGCGGGAATGTTTCCCCAAGCAGTTCGTATCCCAAGTACAGACCGCACTATCGTCCATTCGGATTCGGCTACGAAATTTTTGTCTGGGTTTCCATCCGATATACCACGAGAGGCAACACTCAAGCGTTAACACAATGCAATCATGAAAATAGACGTGAAGTATGATAATGCATATAACAACATATAAACGAAGAGACAAACATGCGAAATAACAAGGAAGATAACAACACAAAATAAATGCGGGATAATAAAACGACAATAAACGTGAATTAAAGTCGAAATGATAAAAAGCTAATAATATGAAATAAATGTGTGATAAATAAATAATGGAACGTCAAAGAAAGATGTGACCAAGAGTTTGGTCGTCTTTAATATAGGACTTCGCACACCGTTGGACATGTTTCATGTCCAACCGAGCGTGCCGCATCCAAAACTAGAAAATAAAAAGTAATAAAGGGTGGCCCTCAGGTCTTACCTTTTAGTTGCTTCTTGGAAGTGTGTTACGTCGTCGTGTGTGTGAGTGCCAAGAGAGGAGAGAAAAGGGTTTGGTTTAGTCCTCTTTTTATAATGGTGTATTAGGGTTTCATGTGTGTGCATGACTGGAAAAGGGAACAAATCAAGCAAATGGTTAAATAAGGGATATAGTATTTAAGAAAGAATTTGTTTTTTTTTAGGGATATATTTTATTTTTTTTATTGAATTTAATGTTATTTATTTATTTATGGGGATTCTTTGATTTATTTTGGATACGTGTTTTAATTTTGTGATTGTATTGGTTTATTTTTGAGGATTTTTGGCTTTTGCGTTATTTTTTGTCTTTGGGCTTGGGCATGTGGCTTGGTGTTATGGGCTTGGACGTGTGGCTTGGTGTGGGTTGCGGGGATTTTGGGCCGAGCCTAATAGTTAAAATAGAGATTAATCGAGCGAACCCGAGGCTAACAAACGAATTAAATCTGAGGATGTACTTATTTTTTAATTTCCCTCCCGACGTCTGTTTCCTACAACTTCCGCATATATCGGGTAGTGCCTCCAAACGAGGCTCATCATCGGGCTTTCATGAAAAAATGCAAGTGTCTACAATCGCTCCCATTTTGATGGGCTTGTGCAGTGTGTGACAATGACAATCCTATCAAAGTCATGCATGTTTTTTTTACTTACCTGGCTCGCCAGCTGTTACTTGACTTACCTATTATTCTGAAATACTTCAAACTGAATTGGTGGTGGTGAGGTGCTGCGACCCCTAAGGTTCATCCCTGTAAAATGCTGCGATCTCTAGGATTCATTACCGAACTGAGTTGATGAGAGGTGGTCCATTCCCAAACCGTTACTGTGAGGTGGTCCATTCCTGAACCGTTACTGTGAGGTGGTCCATTCCCGAACCGTTACTGTGAGGTGGTCCATTCCTGAACCGTTACAGTGAGGTGGTCCAATCCCGAACCGTTACTAAATGAGGTGGTCCATTCCCGAACCGTTACTGAATGAGGTGGTATTCCCGAACCGTTACTGAATGAGGTGGTCCATTCCCGAACCGTTACTGAATGAGGTGGTACATTCCCGAACCGTTACTAAATGAGGTGGTCCATTCCCGAACCGTTACTGAATGAGGTGGTCCATTCCTGAACCGTTACTGTATGAGGTGGTCCATTCTCGAACCTTTACTGAATGAGGTGGTCCTTTCCCGAACCGTTACTGTATGAGGTGGTCCATTCCCGAACCGTTACTGAATGAGGTGGTCCATTCCCAAACCATTACTGAATGAGGTGGTCCATTCCTGAACCATTACTGTGAGGGGGTCCATTCCCGAACCGTTACTATATGAGGTGGTCCATTCCCGAACCGTTACTGAATGAGGTGGTCAATTCCCGAACCGTTACTGAATGAGGTGGTCCATTCCCCACCGTTACTGTATGAGGTGGTCCATTCCAACCGTTACTGTGAGGTGGTCCATTCCCCAACCATTACTGAATCAGATTATGGTAGGCTGGTGGCCCTTAGACTTGGTTGATCTTTTTGTTATTCGTTGCTTGCACTCGGCCAAAGTAGATCATTTGATGTGGTGTTTCGTACTGTCATACCCTATTACTCTATTTTACAATATGGTCCAAATAGTTATACATAGTATTGCCCTCAAATGATGCCCCGTGTCGAAACCAGAGAACCTTCAAAGTACTCGATGCGACTCAAATCCGAGCATTTTGAATAAATGATCTGAACCAGACTCAATGTGTGTGTGCCAAGGTTCTTTTACAGCTTGATTCTTAATAAGTCAACTCGATGATTTTGTTTCAAAGAATGGGATCAATGGGTCAAACCAACCTAGATGTCTTGATCATGTTCTGCAATTACTTCTCCGTACTCAATGTGATATGGTTTTCTTCTCCTTTTCTTTCGTCTCTTCATCATTCATTTTTTTTTCAATCAACACACCTACCTTTTAAGGTAGTATTTCTCCTCATGGTGGTCCTAATACTCGCCCATGGGTAGCTTTACGCTTATCGGTTATATGTGGTTTATATTTTATGCTTTAGAGACTTTTCTTGTGTATCCATTCATACCACATACCGTAACACAAGTAAGTCAGGATGGACATCTAAGCGAACGGTCATTCATCGATCTGTAATCTCTTCAACTAGTCACCTTGCCGACTACTAAGGCTTTCACTGCTAAGATCCTATAATTAAGTGCTCGTGAGTCTAGTTGAGATCAACTACTCAAAATATCGGATGAAAGTACCTCTCGCACTTATTATTTCTAAGGTTTCACCCTAAAGCAAACAATTTCATCATCGGAATTATGCCTAACCGTTAAGGACTTCTCTATCTCTCTTTTTTTTCTTCAACTCTCTTGGAATTCTCCCTTTCAACTGCCGATAGTATGGGCCTCGCCCCCTGTGATTCATTCCCAAAGACTACTGGTAACGTGGGCCTAAACCATGGGATTCATTCCCGAAAACTACTGGTGATGTGGGCCTCGACCATGGGATTTATTCCCGCAACTAATGGTAATGTGAGACCCAACCCTGGGATTCATTCCCGAAACTGATGATGTTGTGTTACTAATCCTGGTTTGCTTGCATTTGCCACTTTTTCCTTCTTTTCTTCGAAACCTGCGAACACAAAACAAAAAATTGCAAGTACGTTACGTGTATGCATGCATGCATAGATGTGTTTCCTATTTCGTTGGGTTAGGTCTTCTGCCAGTTCTTCCGGTGATCGCTCGGTCTCCTATTCCTCAGGCAAAATATTGCTTCAACCTATCCACATTGATTGGCTCGGTGAACTCGTTCCCTTCTAAATCTGATAGTCTCACTGCCCCATTTCCCATCACTTTCTTGACTATGTAGGGTCCTTCCCAGTTGGGTCTGAACTTTCCTCTCGGGTCCATCGTCGACGGCTTTGACTGCTTGAGTACCAGATCACCTTCTCTGATATTGGTAGGACGTACCTTCTTGTTGAATGCTCGAGCCAATCTCTTCTGGTATATCTGCATATGATGCAAGGACTTCATCCTCTTCTCATCTGGTAATGCTAACTGTTCGAATCTCTGCGAGGCCCATTCTTATTCAGGTAACTCTGCCTTCGCTAGTACCTGCATTGATTGTATCTCAACTTCTACCGGTAAAACTGATTCCATTCCGTAAGCCAACGAATATGGTGTGGCTCATGTTGCTGTTTTCACAGAAGTTCTGTAACCCCACAGGGCGTATGGCAGTTTGTCCGCCAATCTCTGTAACTTTCCGTCATCTCGGCTAGTATCTTCTTTATCATTTTATTGGCTGCCTCGACTGCCCCATTTCCTTGTGGTCTGTAAGGTGACGACTTGTGATGTCCTATTCCATACTTCTATAGCATCACCTTCGTTTCTCTTTGAAACTGGACTCCGTTGTCTGTTACTACGTGATACGGCATTCCGTATCGACATATGATGTTTCGGGCTATGAACTTCGCCATCTTCTTTGCTATAACGTTACGAAATGACTCGACTTCTACCCATTTCGAAAATTAGTCTACTACTACTACTATGAAATGATGTCCATTCGACGCGTGTGGTCGAATTTCTCCGATCATGTAATTCCCCATGCTGAGAAAGGCCACGACTCCGACAGCCCGTGCAACTCCATGTGCGGTAAATGGTTCAAGTTACCGTGTGCTTGACAATCATAACAATGCTTCACCAACTTCGCGAAGTAAGCTTCCATGGTCGACCAGTAGAATCATTATCTCACTATCTTGCGGGACAAGTTCAACCCATTTATGTGCGGTCCACATACTCCGGCGTGTACTTCTTCCATCATTTTCTGAGCCTCTTCCTTCATTAAACACTTCAGCTGAATGCCATTAGCTTGTCTCTTTTATAGTTCTCCCTTCAAACTCACATACTGGGAAGCCAACTTCTGAATGGCTATCATGTCCTTCCTACCGGCTTCTTCCAGGAATTCCCCGTATTCTAGGTACTGTTGAATATCATAGTACCAAGGTTTCCCATCATCGACTTCTACTTCTAAGACTCTTTCGATCTCGTAACTAGGACTACTTACTGTCGTCAACACTAGAGGTCACATCACCAACTTCTCCGAGTTTTCCCAAGTTGCTGCTAGGGTGGCTAACGCGTCTGCCATTTGGTTCTCTTCTCATGGCAAGTGCTGGAATTTACAATCGGGGATAGCTTGTGCCAAATTCCTGAGGTGATATAGGAAGGGTCTCAACTGTTCTTCCTTCAATTCTCATTCTATTTGCATCTGTCGGACTACTAACATCGAGTCTCCATAAACTTCTATGCCCTTAGCTCCTAAGGTTATCAGTGCTGTCAATCCGAAGGCATATGCTTCATACTCAGCCATGTTATTGGTCACTCCGAACGTCAGCCTCTTGGCCATAGGTAGGGTTTCTCCTTCGGGGGTTACTATCATGATTCCTATTCCGGCTCCTTTGTAATTCACCGCTCCATCGAAATACATCTTCCATCCTTGGACCGTTATTACCTGGATTTCCTCGTCGGGGAATTCAAACTTGTATTGATCTCCTTCTATAGGTTGTAGCGATAAGAACTACGCTACGGCTCACCCTTTGATTACCTTAGAAGTGAGATATTCAATATCAAACTCCGTCAGCAATACCAACCATCTTCCTAACTTCCCTACAAGTGAAGGTACCGAATGCAGATACTTCAAGGGATTCTCCTTTGCTATTACCTGGATCTTGTAGGATTGGAAGTAATGATGCAACTTTCTGGAAGCCCATACTACTACCAAACAGATCTTTTCTACTCCTTGATAGCGGGCTTCATACGGAAGCATCTTCTTATCGAGGTAGTAGACTGGGTTCAACCCCTGTCTCATCTGCTTGTACCATCATCGCCCCAGCGCTTCAGGTTCTATGGCCAAATACAACACTAAGGGTTTGGCCGATTTTGGAGGTTTCAAGACATGAGGTTTCACTAGGTATTCTTTGATCTTGTCAAAGGCTTCTTGGCATTGCTCGTTCCACTTCACCGGCTGGTCTTTCCTCAACAGCTTGAATATGGGCTTGCAAACTAACGTCAGTTTGGCGATGAATCGACTGATTTACTGGATCTTCCCGAGGAAGGTTCTAACTTCTTTCTCCGTCTTTGGCGCGAGCATCTCGGTAATCGCTTTGATCTTCTCAGTGTCTACTTCTATTCCTCCCATTCCAACCGTATGTCCTAGCAGCTTTCCTGATGTTACCCCGAACACACACTTCTTGGGATTTAGTCGAAGGTTGTATTTGTCGACTCTCCGAAGGAACTTCTTGAGTGTTTCAATATGTCCACTTCTCGTCTCCGACTTTACCATCATGTCGTCCACGTATACTTCAATCTCCTTATTTATCAGGTCATGGAATAACGTGGTGGCCATCCGTTGATAAGTGGCTCCCGCGTTCTTGAGCCCAAACAGCATCACCTTGTAACAATACGTGCCACACTTAGTGACAAAGGTAATCTTATGCTTGTCTTCTTCAGCCATAAGGACCGTATTATATCTTGAGAATCCATCCGCGAATGAGTACATGGCGGATAGAGCTGCGCTATCAACCACTACGTCAATGTGGGGCAAAGGAAAATCATCTTTAGGGAAAGCTTTGTTAAGGTCTCTATAATCTACGCACATTCTGACCTTCCCATATTTCTTCGGCACTAGCACGATGTTTGCTAACCACTCGAGGTACTTCACTACTTCTAGAAATCCCACGTCTATCTGCTTCTTGACTTCTTCTCTGACCTTTTTGGCCCATTCGGGTCTCATTCTTCGGTGCTTCTACTTTACTGGTTTCATGTTCGGATAGGTCAGTATTGCGTGTTGGGCGATACTTCTATCTACTCTCGGCATGTCCTCGTAGGACCAAGCGAATACATTAGTGTATTTGATTAACATTCCCTCTAATTCCTTCCGCTCCTCAGAGGTAACCTCACTCGCAATTAGAACTTACTTGGGGTCTTCAGGCGTACCAAAGTTAAATGCGTTTATTTTGGTTGAGTTAATGTCAAATATGCTCATGTCGTGCAAGTTAAGTGGAAGAGACTCAGGCTAATAAGCGAAATGAATGTCTTTATTATTAGCGAATGCGGGATTACAATCAAATAAATCAGGGAAATAAACGTCTTCGTCACCCGTGGCCTCGTAGTCTAGCAAGTCCTCATGCTTACCCCTCATCTTGCGGGTAAGTGAATCTACCTGATCCCTGAGTTTCTGCAATTCTGTTTGAGACCTGGCTACCCTTCCCGCGGCAAAAATCACAAAAGCAAACAAATCAACAAGCCACAAACTACCCCTTTACAAATCCCAAACACAAACAAAAAATAAACAAAAGACAAATCCTTCAATAGAGCAACTGCCCTCCACGCTTAGACAAAACCCACCGAGTAAGTAATAAACCCTCAGCCCCTACTGACGCAACAAACACAGCCCTTCACCCTTCAACAAAACTCAACCCACACGATAGCACAGCCGGACCAAAATGCCGAACAAATCAAGACAAAACAGCCCCCTGAACCGTTGAAACAGTGACAAAAAAATAGCCTAAACAGTCCCAAAATACAGCCAAAATAGAGGCCAAATAACCCCTAAAACGGTCTCGAAAACAACCCCTAATAGCAGCCCCAATAAACGTGAAACAGCCCCTAAAAATCACCCAAAATAGTCCAAAAATCATCCCAAACAACAGTCTAAAAATAGAGAAAAACAGCGAAGAAATCAGAGAAAACAGTGAGCGGAAATAGCAAACCAGTGAACCATAAAAAGAGTGAAGCATTAACCCTTCCGGCGACGTCCCAACGCACTCCCGATAAGCGACTTAAAAGGTAAGACCTGAGGGCACCCTTTATTATATTTTATTTTGTCGTCCTGGAAACGGCATGCTTGGTTGGATGTAAAATACGTCTAACCGAGTATGCGAAGTCCTACATTGAAAACGGCCAAATTCTCTTGTCACATATTTATTATTCCGCATTTATTTCGTATTATTAGTCATTTTTCATTTCGCATTTAATTTACATTTATTGTTATTTTATTGTTCCGCATTTGATTTGTGTTATTTATCTTCCTTGTTATTTCGCATATTTGTCTCTTCGGTTATTTATTGTTATATGCATTATCATATTTCATGTATGTCAACATTGGGTTAATGATTGCATTGTGTTAATGATTGCGTGTTATCCCTTTCGGTATATCGGATTGAAACCCAGATATAAATTCCGTAGCCGAATCCGAATGGACGGTAGTGCGGTCTGTACATGGGATACAACTCCACGTACCGCTTGAGAAACATTCCTGCATGTGTTTATGTCATTTTAGACGCCACTTTGGTAATCTCATTCGAACGCGTTATCAAACGCTACACGAACGTATGCATTCTTTCTCTCTCTGTTCGAACGCATTTCCGAACGCTACTCGAACGCATGCATTCGGTCTCACCCTATTCAAACGCGTTTCCGAACGCTACACGAACGCGCATGCATTCTGTCTTACCATACATGATATCCCGTCCCATTAGAACTTATTTACGAACGCTACTCGAACGCATGCATTCGGCCTTATCCCGTTCGAACGCATTTCTGAACGCTACTCGAACGCGCACACACTTGACATATTCTTTTATCATGTTTCATGCTATTTTTTCTCTTTAGTCATCCTTTTTACATTATGCACTTGATCATCTCTCTTTATTATTAATGCCCCCTTTTTATTGGTATTATTTATTTATATTCACGCACTTCTTTAGTTATTATGTTTATGGAATCATGCATTTGCCTTCATTTTTATTTACGTTTATGGGTGTGCGAACTTGTGTGTTGATTAAATTATCTTGCATGTGTTGCAAAAGACTTGGTTATACTATTGCTTAAATCTTTTCATTACAATTGGCATAAGTAAGGGACCATTCCGAACCCAACGGTTTAAGGTCTTCCCTTGCGAGGGGTGAGTGCGCCCTAAAATCATTTCCCAGTTCATACAGGGTGGCGATTCAATTTTATTCTCCGATTTAGTTCCCTACGGGCTACTCCGTACTCCCAACGGGTCGCGAGCCCGGACAGCGTCGCCGTACCTCTGTACCATGCCTACAGAGATCTTATGGCTTGTTCTAAGAACACTAACAATGGTATCAGAGCCATCCTAAGTTTGATTTGAAACCTAGGGTTTATATACTTTAATTTGGATTTTTTGGCTTGGAGCTTGATTTGCCTAAATTGATGGTTGGGTTGTTTAGATGATGTTGAATTGGATTTGTGCATTGATGGATTTTTGAAAAATTGATTAGATCAAAAATCCGCAAATCATAACACATGGCCGAATATAAGCCTTAGAGTAGTTCATGGTGATTTTTTGATTTTAGACCATTGGATGTGTTTAAGGCATGAAATAAATATTAGATGTTGATTTAATTAGATTGAAATCAAATTGATTGTTATTTTGTGCAATATTATCGTGAACAATTGAAGCATGTATAGATTGATTTTTTCTTCAATTTGTGTTGGACATGAATTGAAATTAAAGGGCATGATTAATTGGATTAATTAGTGTTTTGGAAACATTAGATTAGTTGATTAATATGTTAATTACACTTGAATTGAATTAATATATAATTTGGAATAATGTATTAATTTAATTGTTGTAATTGGGCTTAATGGGCTTGGTTGGGCCAAGTTTGGTTTAGGACAATTGGGTTGGATCCAATTGGGCCTAAAACCATTTCCATAAAGTCCAAATATGACAATTGGGCCTTTAAAAATTTAATTGGGCAATGGGCCTAAATTGATTTTTGGCAAAATGGTGATTCCTTAATCGGGCCTTGGCTTTTGGGTTTGATCCATATTGGCCAAACTCATGCCTTAAGAATTAATTAAAAGCCCATTGGACTTTAATTGAATAGTATTGGATGCTAATTGGGCATTTGAGACCCAATTGGATTGGATTTGGAATCCAAGCCCTTAAAGGCACTATTGAAAGTGTAATTATTTAATTTGGAATTAAACATGAATTTATATTGGATGCAATCTAAATTAGATTTGAAATTGTAGTTCGATATAATTCAAGAATACGTACTTTGAGTATTTATTCTTAAACGAGTTGGACTCGAGCAAATCAAATCGTTGTTTGAACATTGGATGGTCATTAATTCAAAGATTAATTAATTAGATTAGATTGATTGAATAACATGCTTTGTGTGAATACTTGGATGTATTGTATGAATAATGTATATCAGATAGATATTAGAAGGGCGAGGGCAATTTTAGAATTGTTGTAATAAATTCAGAATTTATTAAATAGACCTGCGTGTCCAGCCTATTATCTCTATTCTCTTTGTATTTCTCTTCTCACCATTCCCTTCAATGAAAATGAGGTTTCTTTAGAAGTATTATGTAATTGGGTAGAAGTATGAATAGTGCTAGCAGGAGAGAGGAAAGAGAGAGATTTGTTCTAGGAACAAATTTGTTTATATCCATCCGTATATCATTATTATTTTATTACGTGCCTTATTATGCTTTTAGAATGCATGCTTAAGGGTGTATGATGAGACCTAATCAAAGATAATAAATTGGTTGCCATTTACGCGAAAAAGCCTCAAACAATATTAAGCGTTTTTCCTTCCATTGAGTGGTTCTCTCTCAAGATCCAAGATTGGCATTGGTTTGTTGGCCAAATCAAGACCTTTGTCCATCACGGATGTGTTTGAACCGCGTAAGATTTGTTCCATATCGTATGTCTTGGGTGGTTGTGACTTGTTGGCCAAAGTCAAGGTCATTTCTTGTTCATTGACTTCGATTACGAAGCTTTCCCACTGTCAATGGGTCACGCTTAACTAGAATCATTAAGCTTATTGAGCCAAAGCCAATGCTTAGTTGATTTAGAAAAAAAAGGTTAGGAAATATATCGGATATATTTACATATATTGGATATATGTTTTGGACTTGGAGGTCCACCTACTGGATCTAGGAATTGAATGGGATCCAATTGATCTTAGAGATCTACCTAGTTAAGTTTCATACAACTTTTGGCCAAAGTCAAGGTTGTGTGTTATTTAACGGGATTCTAGCGCACTAGGAAACTAGGTTTCCCGAGTACTCCACAGAGGGTTAGAGGCTCGCCGAAAAATAGTGGGAGGCAAGTATTAAATTTGCAATTTCGTTTAGATACTTGCCAACACGCGCTCTTTTATTTTATTTATCATTGTTATATATATTAGTTGGACTAATATTAAGTATTGCTTTCGATGAACAGTTAGACTGTACAACACACCACTTCATTTGTAGTTGGTTATATAGTTGGACTATAGTTATCATTACATTTGATTATACCCGAAATTATTGATTGGATAGTTGGACTATAACAATCAATATAACTGGAAAGATTAGCGTTAAAGGACATAATCCTAGGTGAAAAATATATTTAACGGCATAATTTTCTAGATTGGAAATGAATCTCAGAATAGTCATGAGAGCCGATAAATTACTCTATGTGATAGAGCGACCTCTCGGGCCTAAGCCTAGAGTTGAGCAAATAGTAGAGCATGAGTTTTGGAAGACTCATCGTGATGAAAAACTTTAGTGCTCAATCCATCATGCTTGCTGCAATGACTCCTTAATTTCATCGTCAGAACTAAGGATTAGATCCTTATACCATGATGTTGAAATTGAAGGATCTTCACAGATCTAACCTTAGATCTTAGAAGTATGAATTGCACAAGAAGCTCTTTCGCTCACGTATTTCAGAGGGTACATCTATCGAGCACTAGGTTTCACAAATGATTGTTGACATCGAACAGCTAGGTTAGTTGGGCTTTACCTATGAGGCCGAGACTTCCATAGATTTGATCTTGCAGTCTCTACCCGAAAGATGGAGCGGGTTCATCTTGAACCAAGAGAAAACTCTTGGAGAGTTAATGGTTATGCTCAAGAAAGCAGAGCCAGAGCTTCCAAAAGGGCAAGAAGCACAAGGCGCATCTTACTTCGACATCCTAGAAGGCCAAGGCTTGGCCGAAGGCTTCTGGGGGTGTGAATAAAAGGGCAAAGGTAAAATCATCACTGTCTTCTAGGAAGACAAAGGGCATATCCCAAGATGTCTGCCGAAAAATATAGCAAACAGGGTCATTGGAAGAGTGACTGCCATATGGACAAGGCAGACATGAAGGAAGTGAAGACGGGCAAGGCTCCGGCTTCAGGTATGTTTGTTATAAACATGTCCACTACTGGTTTTAAAAATTGGATTTTTGATACTGAATGTGGTACATACATATGTTCTGACGTGTGTGCCAGAAATGAGACGAGAGTCACTGTTTTGGTTGTGGGAACCTAAGTTTTGGAACTACCATTTAGGCATGTACTTAAATTAGGAAAGTGTTATAATGTACCTAGTTTGACTAGAAACATTATCTCTATATCTAGTTTAACCCGTTGCGGGTATACATTTATGTTCCAGAACACTAGGTGTTTTGTTTATAAGAAGATATTGAGATATACACATTAGATGTGAATAACAGTACTTATATTTTGAATATAAACAAATCTCAAACATATAACATAACAAACAAATGGCTCAAACTGAATTAATCAGATGAGACTTATTTGTGGCATTATTGTCTGGGACACATTAACAAGACTCGTATATCCACACTTTTGAAGAGTGGATACTTGGACAAATTTGATCCTAATTCAAATTACGTCTGCGAATCTAGTTTATTAGGCAAAGTGCTTAAAACGCCTTTTAATGGTAAATGTGTATGTGCCACCGAGCTGTTAGCCCTCGTTCATGGTGATGTAAGTGGGCCCATGTCTAGCTAGGCTAGAGGTGGTTATGAGTACTTCGTAACTTTTACAGATGTTACATCGCGTTATGGTTATGTGTATCTTCTGAAACACAAGTCGGAAACTTTTGATATAATCTGTTGGACAATTATGACCCATAGCATCACTATTTGTACAGAACATTGTGTTGTTGTACAAATTAACTATGTGACAAAGGAAATTGTTCTTTTATCATTTGTAATTGGATTACCGGGATATATAAATGATAAAAGTCCATATGATTAGTTCCAGATTAATAAGATATGAGACAATATTAATCCACTAAGGTTTAATCATTAAAACATCCATAGTCGTAGTATTATCGAGATTGGACATCGATAATGCGGAATAGACTAGTAGTGCACTTGTGCGCGTTGTGGGAGCATAACGACATAGTTCTCATATATTTAAGTATTGGATACTTATGCAAGTGTGATAGGAGGTTGTGTTTACCGATGGTACGGAAACAGCTCCGCTCTGGATAGACCCCTCGGAATTCCATTGGTAGTATGACTATGTGTCTATGGAAGTCCGAATCAGGGTAGGTGTATTTGGTCTTAACCTGAGACTTGCATCGCTAATACTTGCGACAATCAATATACTTTGGTTTTGGTCGTCCAGGGCTTTAATAGGTTCTGTGTACTCCTCTTCTGGGTATATTAAGAATCATAGTGTATTGTGTGTGATGTCAAGATGGAAGTATCACTTCAGTCATATGGAGATGATGGTCACGTAGGATAAGGAACTGGTATTCTTTTATGCTGCAGCTATCGGGATAATATGACTAGGTCATGTTTATCCGATTATAGAGACTAGTTACCAGAGATTCGATATGTGCTTCGTACGGGGCAGACACAATTCCAGCCCCAGGCCTAGCACGTGACATCTGATACTGGATCGCAATACGTAATACTACGTATACTACGCCTGATATAAATTACATATTCCTTTAAGAATATTTCTGGAGAATTGGGTAGGCACGGTGCTTTGCTAGAAACCAACCATGTCTTGTAAATCGGTAAAAACATAGTACTAGGTACGTACGTGTTCGGATAGTCCGACGACCGGATTTACTGCCAACATATCCAGGGATCTCATGGGTCGCTTCCCGAAGATTCACCGATGACGTATGAATCGAACATAATTAATCTAAGATTAATTATTACAGAGAGAAAATTAATCTAGGATTAATTATGGAGATATTTTATCTGGGATAAAATAATATTTGAAGAGAGAGTACGATTAATTTAGAATTAATCGATAAAATAATATATTCGATATATTATACGAAATTAGATTTCGACGCGGAATTAAAATTAGATTTTAATTCGGGCAAATGAGTTAATTTAGAGTTAATTCGTGAGCGAGGTGAATAGTAATTTTGCTAGGCATAATTATTTAATTAAATTTGATTGAATTACGTCGCAACGAAAATTCGTTAATTCGGAATTAGCGAATCCGAGCCCGGGAGTGTTTGCGGGACCACTCACATTTTGAATCAAGTGGGGCCCACAAGTCACATCATGCGTCACATCATTATTCACTCAAGTGATGGAAGTCTTGTCACATTTTTTGTGATTGACATCTTGACACTTTTGATTGATGTGAGTAGTTAAAGGCTTTAATACTTTGTACCAATTTTGGAAATTGAATTATGGTATTTGATTTTTGAAAATAAAAATACATAACTCACTTCCTCTTCTCCTCTCTCCCTCTCACGGCTTGGAAGCCATTTTCTCTCATTCTCCATTTTCTCTCATGGCCAAGAGTTACACAAGGGGAAATAGAAAAATTTTTGCAATTTTTCAATAGTGCTAGCACATACAATGAGTCTTACAAAGGTGATAGGGAAACCCACTCTTGAGCATGGAATCACATTCACAAAGCTTGGAGCTTGAAGAACACAAGGAGGACAACCAAAGAGCTTGGCCGAGAGTCTCAAGGGAAAAGCTTGGAGCATAATTTTTTTTTTGTTCATCGCATCACAAATCCGATCAAAGTCAGTATTTCCGCTACTTTACTTTGATGTATTCACACGTTTATATGCTTAATTGATCTTGGTTTGACCTAGAAAACCCAACAATGGTATAAAGAGCCTTGATTAAGCATGAAATTGAATTTAGGGTAAAATTGATTTGAGCATGATTCGATAAAATTGATTGATTGAGTATGCTTGAATGACGATAACTTGGAGTTATATGTGATCAATTTGATGAAAATTGAATTGGATTATTTTTTCCCCAAAATTTTGGCATGGCCGAAAGTTTGAGATACCCTAATGTCCTGGTAATTTTGTTTTTTTGATCATTGGATGAGTTGGAAGACATGGGATAAATTGATTTTGGATTTAATTGGATTAAAATCGAAATCGGATTTTAAATCCCTCTAATTGTTGTGAGCTTCATGTTGGATTTTCTACAGTCCCGAGGATAGATTAAAGCAATGAAACATACGTGCGAATACATCAAAGAAGTTGTGGAATACTTACATTGAGCGGTTGAGCGATGCGACGAAGAACAAAACTTCAAGCTTTTCCCTCCTAAGGCTCACGGTTTTGAGCTGAAAAATGTCCTCCATTTTCACCCATGGTCCTCCTCCAAGCTCCAAGCTTTGGTTGATGATTCCATGCTCACGTGTGCGGTTCCCTATCACCTTCACAAGACCCAGAATGTGTGCTAGCACTTGGTAATTTTTGCCACAAAAATCACCCTTGCACTCATCTTCATTCTCGGCAGTTTAGCAGAAAACAGAAGAGGAAATCAGCCCCTTG
This sequence comes from Zanthoxylum bungeanum, assembly GCA_019454045.1. Lineage (NCBI taxonomy): Eukaryota > Viridiplantae > Streptophyta > Magnoliopsida > Sapindales > Rutaceae > Zanthoxylum > Zanthoxylum bungeanum. The sequence goes on from SKCR01036229.1 coordinate 50,866, forward strand.
GGCGTGAGAGAGAGAGATGTGTTGGTTGTTGCCAAAATTGTATTAGTTAATTGTTTTCAAAAAACAAATAAACATATACCATTTTTCTTTTTCCAAGAAGTCAAACCATTAAAGCTTTGCCAACTGCCACCATCAATCACAATGACAAGTTGTCACATCACTCAAAGTGACTAGACATCACATCAATTGATTGACTAGTGATTTGACGCTTGACGTGACTTGTGGGCCGCACTTAAATTCGCAATACGAGTGCGCCCACAAACACTCACGGGCTTGGGTTCGCTAATTCCAAAATAACGAATTTTCCGTTGTGACGCAATTAAATAATTATGCCTAGCAAAATCACTATTCACATCGCTAACGAATTAATTCTAAATTAACTCGTTTGCCCGAATTAAAATTTAATTTTAATTCCGCGTCAAAATCAAATTTCGTTTAATATATCGAATATATTAATTTTATCGATTAATTCCAAATTAATCGTTTTCTCTCTTTAATTGATATTTTATCCCAGATAAAATATCTCCGTAATTAATCCCAGTTTAATTTTCTCTCTCTTCTAATTAATCCCAGATTATTAAAGTGTGAGTCATACGTCATCGGTGAATCTTTGGGAAGCGACCCAGGAGATCCCCGGATATGTTGGCAATAAATCCGGTCGTCAGACTATCCGAACACGTAAGTACCTAGTACTACGTTTGTACCGATTTACAAGACAATGTTGGCTTCTAGCAAATTGCCATGCCTACCCAATTCTCCAGAAATATCTTTATAGGAATATATGATCTATATCAGACGTAGAATACGTAGTATTACGTATTTCGATCCAATATCAGATGTCACGTGCAAGGCCTGAGGCTGGAATTGTGTCTGCCCCGTACGAAGGACATATCGGATCTCTGGTAACTAGTCTCTATAATCGGATAAACATGACCTAGTCATAATATCCCGATAGCTGCAGCATATAAGAGAACCAGTTATGTATCCTACGTGATCATCATCTCCACTATTACTGGAGTGATACTTCCATCTCGACATCACACCCAATACACTACGATTCTCAATATACCCAGAAGAGGCGTACACATAACCTGATAAAGCCTTGGATGACCAAAACCAAAGTACATTGATTGTCGCAAGTATTAGCGGTGCAAGTCTCAGGTTAAGACCAAATACACCTACCCTGATTCGGACTTCCATAGACACATAGTAATACTACCAATGGAATTCCGAGGCGTCTATCCAGAGCGAAGCTGTTTTTCGTACCATCGGTAAAACACAACCTCCTACTACACTTGCATGAGTATCATATACCCAAATATATGAGAACTATTCTGTTATGCCCTCACAACGTGCACAAGTGTAATACTAGTCTATTCAGCATTATCGATGTCCAATCTCGATAATACTACGACTGGGGATATTTAATGATTAAACCTTTATGGATTGATACTGTCTCATATCATCTCAATCCAGGAACTAATCATATTGACCTTTCATCATTTATACATCTTGGTGATCTAATCACAAATGATAAAAGAGCAATTTCCTTTGTCACATAGTTAATTTGTACAACAACACCATGATCTGTACAAATAGTGACGCTATGGGTCATAAATGTCCAACAATCTCCCACTTGGCCTATAGCCAGTCACTCAAGTGTCCTACACCCGAACTATGTACGGTTCGCTCAAACTTCTGAGAAAAGACTTTCGTCAGCGGATTTGCATGATTATCATCTGATGCGATTTATACGATCATCACATCGCCACAATGTATGATCCGAACATATCAGATGAATAATCGAAGTATATATATCTGGATCGTTGATGAGACCATTAATTCTTTAGCTTATGCTGAAGCCTAGCTGAGCTGATAACAGAACTATTCCTAATCTAATTAGGTTATTATCAATCCAGAAGGCTTCTATTGGTTCCTCAGCTGCAGCAATAATCTACTTTTGTTGTTTATTCGGTAACAGTATCTTGCATGGAAGATTTCCAGCTCACTGTTCGGTTATTCAAACTTTATAGTTCCGTTCTTACGACTTATAGTCGTTATTATCGGTTAGGAAACTTGCAGTAGTGATCCCAGTCACTTCAAGTTCTCCTTCTCCATAGTTTAAGACAGCATCCTCAGTTCCTCTAAGATACTAAAGGATGTTCTTAACATCAATCCAATGACTATCATTTGGATTGGCCCGATTGTGACTCTATATGCTCAAAGCGTATGAGACACCAGGTCATGTACTTTTTTTAAATGTATGAGTTTTCGGAGAGTATTAACAACTTTAAATCTATACCATTAGATCTTTATTCCTAGAGTAAAGGTTGTTTCTCCCACGAATTCTACGGAGAATTTTCATGAAAGCCAAGCTTTCACCGATTGTTTTTATGGGAATATCATTTCCAAGAAATGACATATTATCATTATTTATAGGACATTCACTAGGATAACCACAACTTAGGCACTTATCCGATTTGGGTTCTAGTTTGGTATCATCCAAACATATGCCTAACATACCCAAATCTTCAGGAATGAGAAAACCCAGTTTCTTACCTGTTCATATCTAATATGAAGTCTGTCAAACATATTTTTATGGAACCTTATTCAAAATACGTACTGCACTGTTTATGCGTATCCATTGAAGGAAATGGTAGCTCAGAGCGACTCATGATTAACCTTATCATGTCCAACAAAATTCGGTTTATCCGTTCGGACACACCGTCAAACTGACGTGTTCCGGGAGGAGTCCTCATTTAAAGAATACTATACTCTTTCAAGTATATGAGAAACTTATTGCTTAAGTATTTTCATCATGGTCTAACCGTGATGTTTTAATACTTTAGCCGATCTGTTTGTCTATTTCGTGTCGAAACTCTAAAAGTTTTTGATTTGTGTTTCGAAAGAAACACATAACCATAACGCGATGCCACATCCGTAAAGGTCACGAAATATTCATATCCACCTCTAGCCTAGCTAGACATGGGCCCACTTGCTTCACTATGAACTAGGGCTAACAGATCGGTGGCACTTGCACTTTTACCAAGTAAATAGTGTTTTAGGCACTTTGCCCAATAAACTAGATTCGTAGACTTCATTTGAATGAAATCAAATTTGTCCTAGTACCCACTTTTCGAAAGTGTGGATATACTAGTCTTGTTTCATTGTGTCCCAGACAACAATGCCACATATAACTCTCAACTGATTAAATCAGTTTGAGCTATTTGTTTGTCATGTTATATGTTTGAGATTTATTTATATTCAAAATATAAATACTGTTATTCACATCTAATGTGTTTATCTCAATATCATCTTTATATAATAAAACACTTTAGTGTTCTAGAATATAAAGGTATATCCGCAACGGATTAAACCCTGATATAGAGATAATGTATCTAGTCAAACTAGTTACATTGTAACAGTTTCCTAATTTAAGTACATACCCGAAGGGTAGTTCCTAAACTTAGGTATCTACGGTTAAAACATCGACTTTCGTCATGTTTTCATTTCACAGATTAATCTCAACTGAAGTCAGTATCCTGCTCTCAGCAGATTCTGCACATCAGTACATATTTATGTACCACCTTCAGTATCTAAAATCCAATTTTAATACTAGTAGCGAACATGCTTATGACAAACATATTTGAAGTCAGAGCCTCGCCCGTTCTTCAATTCCTTCATGTCTTCCTTGTCCATACGGCAGTCACGCTTCCGTCTCCCCGTTTGCCATAATTTAGGCAGACATCTTGGGATATGTCCTTTATCTTCCCAGAAGATTATAATGATTTTGCCTTTGCCCTTTTCGGTACCCCATAAGCCTTTGGCCAAGCCTTGGCCTTCCAGAATTTCGAAGTAAGATGCGCCTTGCGCTTCTTGCCTTATTGTAAATTTTGGCTTTGTCTCCTTGAGAATAGCCATTAACTCTCCAAGAGTTTACTATTGCAATTTAGTACTTCAAAGATCTAAAAATAGATCTATGAAGATCCTTCAATTTCATTATCATATTTTAAGGATCTAATCCTTAGTTCTGATTAAGAAATTAAGGAGTCTATTTGGAAAGCATAACGGATTAAGCACTAAAGTTATCATCACATGAATATTCCAAATATCATGCTCTACTATTTGCTTAACTTCGGGCTTAGGCCTAATATGTTATTTTATCAAATAAAGTAACTTATTAGTTTTCAGGACCATCCTGAAATTTTATTCCTAACTTGAAAATTAAAGTCGTTTAAAAACATTTTCTCAGAAGATTATGTTTTAAACACTAATCTTTCAATTATCTTGATTTTAATAGTCCAACTATTTAATCAACGATTTATGTACTATTTATTATAATGATTACTATAGTCTAACTATATAATCAACTATAATTTAATTGGTTAAATTCAATTATATTGATTACTATAATCCAATTATAAAATCAACTATAATTAAATTGTTAATTCAAAAATATTGATTACTATAATCCAATTATATAATCAACTATAAATGAAATAGTTTGAATTACAGTCCAACTGTTTATTAAAACAACATTAATTATTAGTCCAACTAATATATTAATTTATTGACGAATAATTTTAAATGAGCGCGTATAGCAAGTAACTAAACGAATATTGCAAATATAATACTTGCCTCCCACTATTTTTCGGCGAGCCTCTAACCCTCTGTCGAGTACTCGGGAAACCTTGTTTCCTAGTGGGCTAGGATCCCGTTAAATAACACACAATCTTGACTTTGGCCAAAAAATTGTATGATAATTAACTAGGTAGATCTCTAAGATCAATTGGATCCCATCCAATTCCTAGATCCAGTAGGTGGACCTCCAAGTCCGAAACATATATCTTATATATGCCAATATATCCAATATATTGCCTAACCTTTTTTTCTCTGAATCAACTAAGCATTGGCTTTGGCACAACAAACTTAGTGATCCCAGTTAAGCGGAACCCATTGACCTTGGAAAGCTTCGTAATCAATGTCGATGGACAAGAAGTGATCTTGACTTTGGCCAACAAATCACAACTTGGACAAGACACTAGTATGGAACAAAGCCTTCGTGATTCAAACACATCCTCGACAGACAAAGGTCTTGACTTTGGCCAACAAACCAATGCCAGTCTTGGATTTTGAGTAAGAATCACTCAATGGAAGGAAAAATGCTTAATATTATTTGAGGGTTTTTCGCGTGCAAATTCGAAACCAATTTATTATCTTTGTTAAGGTCTCATCGTCATACACCCTTAAACATGCATTCTAAACACATAATAAGGCGCGTAAATAAAATAATAATGATATGCAGATGGATATTTAACACATTGTTCCTAGAACTAATCTCTCTACTTCCTCTCTCCCGCTAGCACAAGTATTACTTCTACCCGTTACATAACACTTCTAAAGAAACCTCATTTACATTTAGGGGAATATGTGAGAAGAGAAATACAAAGAGTAAGAAGGTAATAGGCTGGACACGCAGGTCCAATTTAATAAATTCTAAATTTATTACAACAATTTCCAAAATTGCCCCACCCATCTAATATCCATCCGATATACATTATTCATGCATCGCAACCATGTATTTACACAAAGCATGTTATCAATCAATCTAATCCAATTAATTAATCTGATATTAGTGACCATCCAATGTTCAAACAACGATTTGATTTTGCGCGAGTCAAACTCGTTTTGCGAATAAGTACTCAAAGTACGAATTCTTGAATTAAATTAAAATACAACATTAAATCCAATTTAATATGTATTTAATACTAATTCACTATTTAATTCCAAATTAAATATTACACTTTATTAACGAACCTTTACGACTTAGATTCTAAATCTAACTGTTACGGGTCTCAAAGCCCGATTAACATCCAATGTTAATTTAATTTAAAGTCCACTGGGCTTTTAATTAATTTCTTAAGGCATGGAATTTTGGTCAATATGGGTCAAACCCAAATACCAAAACCCATTTAAGGAATCACCCTTATTTGCCAAGAAACCAATTTAGGCCCATTAGGCCCAATTAAAATATGAAGGTCCATTAGTCATAATTGGACTTTATGGATACGGTTTTGGGCCCAATTGGATCCAACCAATTTAGCCTAAACCCATCTTGGTACAACCAAGCCCATTAAAGCCTAATTTCCAAAATAGGCCCAACTTAATTAAATTCCAAAATTCCAATTTCAAAATTTAATTACTCAAAGTGTAATGTCATAATTAAGCACCCAAATTAACATTTCTAAAACATAAATTAGCCTAATTAATTATGCTTATCAACATCAAAACATGTCCAACACATTTTAATCGAAAATCAAACCCATTTCACATGCTTATAGTCTCGGCAATTAGGGTTAATTTATGTCTGATTTGGTTTCAATCCAATTAAATCCACAATCATATTAAATAAACATTTCCAACCGTTTCAAGTCATCCAATGATCAACGAAACAAAAATTACCAAGACATTTAGGGTTCTTCATTCTCGGCCAAGCCTCAACAATTGGGGAAAATTTGTCCAATTCAAAATTCATCAAATTTACAATGCATAACACCATATTATCAATATTTAAGCATACTCAAACATCCAATTTCACTCAAACATGCTCAAATCAATTTTGCCCAATTTTAACCCTAAGTTCAAATTTCATGCTCAAACCGCTCTGATACCATTGTTGTATTTTCTATGGTCCCGAGGATCGATTAAAGCAATGAAACATATGTGTGAATACATCAAAGAAGTTGCGGAATACTTACATTGAGCGGTTGAGCGATGCGACGAAGAACAAAACTTCAAGCTTTTCCCTCCTGGGGCTCACAGTTTTGAGCTGAAAAATGTCCTACATTTTGGGCCATGGTCCTCCTCCAAGCTCCAAGCTTTGGTTGATGATTCCATGCTCACGTGTGCGGTTCCCTATCACCTTCGCAAGACCCCAAATGTGTGCTAGCACTTGGTAATTTTTGCCACAAAAATCACCATTGCACTCTTCATTCTCGGCAGTTTGGCAGAAAACAGAAGAGGAAATCATCCCATTGGGCGTGAGAGAAGAAGAGAAGAGTGAGAGAGAGAGATGTGTTGGTTGTTGCCAAAATTGTATTAGTTAATTGTTTTCAAAAAAACAAATAAACATATACCATTTTTCTTTTTTCCAAAAAGTCAAAGCATTAAAGCTTTGCCAACTACCACCATCAATCACAATGACAAGTTGTCACATCACTCAAAGTGACTAGACATCACATCAATTGATTGACTAGTGATTTGACGCTTGACGTGACTTGTGGGCCGCACTTAAATTCGCAATGCGAGTGCGCCCGCAAACACTCCCGGGCTCGGGTTCAATAATTCCAAATTAACGAATTTTCCGTTACGAAGCAATTAAATAATTATGCCAAGCAAAATCACTATTCACATCGCTAATAAATTAATTCTAAATTAACTCGTTTGCCCGAATTAAAATCTAATTTTAATTCCGCGTCGAAATCCAATTTCGTTTAATATATCGAATATATTAATTTTATCGATTAATTCCAAATTAATCGTTTTCTCTCTTTAATTGATATTTTATCTCAGATAAAATATCTCCGTAATTAATCCCAGATTAATTTTCTCTCTCTTCTAATTAATCCCAGATTAATAAAGTGCGAGTCATACTTCATCGGTGAATATTTGGGAAGTGACCCATGAGATCCCCAGATATGTTGGCAGTAAATCTAGTCGTCGGACTATCCGAACACGTAAGTACCTAGTACTACGTTTGTACCGATTTACAAGACAAGGTTGGCTTCTACCAAAGCGACATGCCTACCTAATTCTCCAGAAATATCCTTACAGGAATATATGATCTATATCAGACGTAGTATATGTAGTATTGCATATTTCGATCCAATATCAGATGTCACGTGCAAGGCCTGGGGCTGGAATTGTGTCTGCCCCGTACGAAGCACATATCGGATCTCTGGTAACTAGTCTCTATAATCGGATAAACATGACCTAGTCATAATATCCCGGTAGCTGCAGCATATAAGAGAATCTGTTACATATCCTACGTGATCATCATCTCCACTATTACTAGAGTGATACTTCCATCTCGACATCATACCCAATACACTATAATTCTCAATATACCCAGAAGAGGTGTACACAGAACCTGTTAAAGCCCTGGACGACCAAAACCAAAGTACATTGATTGTCGCAAGTATTAGCGGTGCAAGTCTCAGGTTAAGACCAAATACACCTACCCTGATTCAGACTTCCATAAACACATAGTAATACTACTAATGGAATTCCGATGGGTCTATCCAGAGCGAAGCTGTTTTCCGTACCATCGGTAAAACAAAACCTCCTACTACACTTGCATGAGTATCATATACCCAAATATATGAGAACTATGCCGTTATGCCCTCACAACGCGCACAAGTGTAATACTAGTATATTCCGCATTATCGATGTCCAATCTCGATAATACTACGACTAAGGATATTTAATGATTAAAACTTTATGGATTGATATTGTCTCATATCATCTCAATCCAGGAACTAATCATATGGACCTTTTATCATTTATACATCTTGGTGATCTAATCACAAATGATAAAAGAGCAATTTCCTTTGTCACATAGTTAATTTGTACAACAACACCATGATCTGTACAAATAGTGACGCTATGGGTCATGACTGTCCAACAATTCAAAGCATGAATGGGATTGATTTTGCTTCAATAATGTTGGACATGTGTTGATGATGATTAGCATGATTAATTAGTGTAATTGGTATTTTGGAAATTTTAATTTGACTAATTAATTATGGCTAATACACTTTAGTTAATTAAATTGTGAAATTTGGAATTTTAGAATTTAATGAGTTTGGCTAAATTTGGAATTGGGCTTGAAATATTGTATTTGGGCTTAATGGGCTTGGTTGGGCCAAGTTTGGTTTAGGTTAACTGGTTGGATCCAATTGGGCCTAAACCCATTTCCGTAAAGTCCAAATATAATAAAATGGGCCTTTAAAATTTTAATTGGGCCTAATGGGCCTAAATTGATTTTTGGCAAAAGGGTGATTTCATATTGGGCTTTGGTTGCCAAAGTCCATGCCTTAGAAATTAATTGAAAGCCCATTGGACTTTAATTAAATTGACATTGGATGTTAATTGGGCTTTGAGACTCGTTAAGATTAGATTTAGAATCTAAGTCATAAAGGCTCACTTATAAAGTGTAATTATTTAATATGGAATTAAATAAAGAATTAGTATTGAATACAAATTAATTTGGATTTAATGTTGTAGTTTGATATAATTCAAGAATTCGTACTTTGAGTACTTATTCTTAAAACGAGTTTGACTCGCGCAAATCAAATCGTTGTTTGAACATTGGATGGTAATTAATTTCAGATTAATTAATTGGATTAGATTGATTGATAACATGCTTTGTGTGAATACATGGATGTGATGTATGAATAATGTATATCAGATGGATATTAGATGGGTGAGGATAATTTTGGAAATTGTTGTAATAAATTTAGAATTATTAAATTGGACCTGCGTGTCCAGCCTATTACCTCTTGATTCTTTGTATTTCTCTTCTCACCTATTCCCCTCAATGTAAATGAGGTTTCTTTAGAAGTGTTATGTAATTGGGTAGAAGTATGATTTGTGCTAGAAGGAGAGAGGAAATAGAGAGATTTGTTCTAGGAACAAATTGTTTTAAATATCCATCTGCATATAATTATTAATTTATTTATCGCGCCTTATTATGCTTTTAGAATGCATGCTTAAGGGTGTATGATGAGACCTAATCAAAGATAATTAATTGGTTGCCAATTTACGCAAAAAAACCTCAACAAATATTAAGCGTTTTTCCTTCTATTGAATGATTCATTCTCAAGATCCAAGATTGGCACTGGTTTGTTGGGCAAAGTCAAGACCTTTGTCCATTGCGGATGTGTTTGAATCATGAAGGCTTTGTTCCATATCGCGTGTCTTGTCCAAGTTGTGATTTGTTGGCCAAAGTCAAGATCACTTCTTGTCCATCGATTACGAAGCTTTCCAAAGTCAATGGGTCCCGCTTAACTGGAATCATTATGTTTGTTGTGCCAAAGCCAAGGCTTAATTGATTCAGAGGAAAAAGGTTAGGGAATATATTAGATATATTGGCATATATTAGATATATGTTTCGGACTTGGATGTCCACCTACTGGATCTAGGAATTGGATGAGATCTAATTGATCTTAGAGATCTACCTAGTTAAATATCATACAATTTGTTGGCCAAAGTCAAGATTGTGTGTTATTTAACGGGATCCTAGCCCACTAGGAAACTAGGTTTCCCGATTACTCAACAGATGGTTAGAGGCTCGTCGAAAAATAGTGGGAGGCAAGTATTAAATTTACAATTTCGTCTAGATACTTGCCAATACGCGCTCATTTCAATTTTTCGTCATTAATCAAATACATATTAGTTGGACTAATATTTAATCGTTGTTTTAAATTAAACAGTTAGACTGTATTCAAACTACTTCAAATTATAGTTGATTATATAATTGGATTATAGTAATCAATATATTTGAATATAACCAATTAAATTCATGTTGATTATAAAGTTAGACTATAGTAATCATTATAATCAATAGTTTCTGAAATCGTTGATTGGATAGTTGGACCATAACAATAAAGATAACTGAAAGATTAGCATTTAAAACATAATCCTAGGAGAAAATGTCTTTAAACGGCTTTGATTTTTAGATTGGGATTAGAACCTCAGGATAGTCCTGGGAACTGAGAAGTTATTCTATTTGATAGAATTACATCTCGGGCCTAAGCCCGGAGTTGAGCAAATAGTAGAACATGATCTTTGGAAGATTCATGTGATGATAACTTTAGTGCTCAATCCTTTATACTTGATGCAATGACACATTAATTCCGTCGTCAGAATTAAGGATTAGATCTTTGTACCATGATGATGAAATTAAAGATCTTCATAGATCTATTCTTAAGATCTTAGAAGTATAAATTGCAAAAGAAGCTCTTTTGCTCATGTATGTCAGAGAGTACATCTGTCAAGCACTAGGTGTCGCAGATAATTGCTGACATCGATAAACTAGGTTAGCTGGGTTACCTACGTGGCCGAGACTACCAAAGATTTGATCTTATAGTCTCTACCCAAAAGCTAGGGCAGGTTCATTGTGAACCAAAAGTAAACTCTTGGAAAGTTGATGGCTATGCTCTAGGAGGCAAAGCCAGAGCTTCTAAAAGGGGCAAAGGAAAAATCATCACAGTCTTCTAGGAAGACAAAGGACATATCCCAAGATGTCTGCCTAAACTGTGGCAAACAGGGTCACTGGAAGCGTGACTGCCGTATGGACAAGGCAGACATGAAGGAAGTGAAGAGGGGCAAGGCTCCGGCTTCAAGTATGTTTGTCATAAATATGTTCACTATTAGTTTCAAATTTGGATTTTGATACTAGATGTGGTACATAAGATATGTACTGATGTGCAGAATCTACTGAGAAGCAGGAGACTGACTTCAGTTGAGATTTATCTGTGAATCGGAAATAGGACGAGAGTCGCTGTTTTAACCGTAGATACCTAAGTTTAGGAGCTACCTTTTGGCATGTACCTAAATTAGGAAACTGTTATAATGTACCTAGTTTGACTAGAAACATTATCTCTATATCAGAGTATAACTCGTTGCGGGTATACCTTTATATTCTAGAACACTAAAGTGTTTTATTTTATAAAGATGATATTGAGATAAACACATTAGATGTGAATAACAGTATTTATATTTTGAATATAAATGAATCTCAAACGTATGACATGACAAACAAATAGCTCAAACTGATTTGATTTGATGAGACTTATTTGTGGCATTGTAGTCTGGGACACATTAACAAGACTCGTATATCCACACTTTCGAAGAGTGGGTACTAGGACAGATTTGATTCTAATCAAATGAATGTCTACGAATCTAGTTTATTGGGCAAAGTGCCTAAAACACCTTTTACTTGGTAAAAGTGCAGGTACCACAAATCTGTTAGCCCTCGTTCATAGTGACGTAAGTGGGCCTATATCTAGCTAGGCTAGAGGTGGATATGAATACTTCGTAACCTTTACGGATGTGGCATCGCGTTATGGTTATGTGTTTCTTTTGAAACACAAATCGGAAACTTTTGATAGATTCAAAGAGTTTCGACACGAAGTAGACAGATAGATCGGCTAGAGTATTAAAACATCACGATTGGACCGTGATGAAAATACTTAAGCATTAAGTTTCTTGAATATTTAAAAGAGTATAGTATTCTTTCAATGTGGACTCCTCCCGGAACACCTCAATTGAGCGGTGTGTCCAAATGGAGAAACCGAATTTTGTTAGACATAATAAGGTTAATTATGAGTCGCTCTGAGCTACCATTTTCCTTCTACGGATGCACATTAAATAGTGCAATATTTATTTTGAATAAGGTTCCATAAAAATTGACCGGCGTAAACACACCACGTATAACGCAAGCGCACGTATCGTTCAAGTAGTATAAAAATATCGATCCCACGAGGACTTAATTCCTACTGTTGTTATAATTGTTGAATCTATTTATTTACAAATATCTAATTAAATGGATAAGAGAGATATTGTTTGTTTGATTGGTTGAATGGCTTTACTAAATAAAAAAATAAATAAAAAGACAAAAGAAAATACTAAAGAAAATACAAAAGACACAAAGATCTAGGGTTGTGATTTCTTCCAATACCATTTTAAAGATGAAGTGATTATTATATAGATGGGTAAAACATTGATTTATTAACCTGGAACACGAAATTATGCGAAAGCATCTGTCGATGGTCAGACACAAATACCCAGTGTAACCAATTGAACCATATTCCTATGTCAACCACATTATCTGGATTCATTAAGATTGAGTTCCAATTATGGCTACCCTCGCCCGACAGGTATATTCCTATCCTGTAAGGAAATCTATTAAAGGGTTATCTATCCTCAAGGAAGATCGTGGGCTATTGAGTCTAAGGTCTTAAACTTAAAATCCTATGTCTAGTTCATTTTAAGTTTACCTAATCAATTTTATTAATGGCCAATTAATAAAAAGCATTAAGATTAAGACTCAATAAATAAATCTTTATAATACCCAAACTATAATCTAACCCTTATAAACCGGTGATATTGAAATTCATCACAACCCCAGATAACTATTTAGTTACAACACATAACTAGGACTAATAACTGAAAAATAAAAGACATAAAGTAAAAATACTGAAAAGTAAAAGACATAAAGTAAAAAGTAAAATAAATGCTAAGGTAAAAGGAATTACTTTTACTACTACTTATTTAGAAATCTCCCATAAAATAATATATAAACTTGTTATAATATTACCAACCGACCAATCTGGCGGTATCCTGATTAAGTCAAATTAAGTCCAACCAGCCATATAGGCGGTAATATTTGTCCATAATCCAGCCATAAAGGCGGTACCAAAATAAATTTACCAACCGACCAATCTGGCGGTATCCTTGATTAGTCAGGTTTAAACCAGATTAAATTGAATTGCCAACCGACCAATATAGCGGTATCCTTTATTAATCAGTATTTTAAATAGTGAATATATTATTTTTAAGGGAGATTAATCTAAATAGTAACAGTAAAAGAATTACCTTTCACCCTAGCTTGGGAAATTACCTCCTCATTACTGAAAAGTAAAAACTGAAAAATTAAAGAAAGAAAAGTACTGTGCGTAAAAGTAAATCGCGGAAAGTAAAAACTGAAAAGTAAAGAAAAGAAAGTGCGAAACTGAAAATTAATTACTGAAAACTAAAAATAAACAAACTAGATACAATCTTCTTATTTATTCATTAAGAATTTCAAAGAAGAAAGTATGAATTTTACAAATGAAATGGCTTGGTATTTATAGGCAAAATTTTGCCACCATCAAATCATCAATCAATTTCTCCACCAATTACATTATTAATTTTCCACTAATTACTCCACCAAATCCATAATTGCTCCAATAATTTCTTATCTTGTTTGGTGTTGATTTGATAATTTTTATTAATTATTAATTAATTAATATTTTGCTTTGAAAATGATTGATAATGACTTTTAATAATTACACTCCACACACTTCTGGATGGTTCATCAATTTCGGTCATGAAATCTTCAGAATTCGAAAATATTTTCTCTTTCAAAGTTGTAGATCTTTGAGTCTTCTTTAATCTGGCACTTGAATCAGCTCAATCCGATATCTGAGTAAAAAGTTATGCCCAACATACGACAGATGTGCAAAACTGGAATTTCCAAAACTGCACTTCGTCAAAACGCCCTTTCAAATTTCCAATCTCCAAAATTAATATATCAAGTCCAATAATTGCCCTTATTTGATCCACATTTCGTCCTAAATGATTTCATTGAGTCCCGATATTATTTTATCTGCAAAATAAACTAAAACACATCAAAACATTCATCAAACCCGAGAAACTAAACAAAATATTAAGTAAAAGGGGCGGTAAATATTGATATATTTTCCGCTCATCACACCCCCAAACCTAACATTTTGCTAGTCCTCGAGCAAAACAACAAAATAAAATTAAAATTAAACTAAGCCACTTTCGTAGGGATCACGGTTGCATTTAGCGTATGCAACAAGCCTTTAAACCCCTAGGTGTCCCTAGTGGACGAGTTGTAGTCTCGTGAGGGTTTACAGCAATGATACCCACAAACATTTTACAAAAGTAAAAAGGTAGTAAAACTAATGCACACAAAAGCAAAAAGACAAGAGAAAAGAGAATAAAGAAGATAGTAACTAATCAGGTGAAACTTCTACTACAAGTTCTAGTTGTTTTGTTTCTTTCTAAATTACTAAATAAGTAAATTCTCCGATTATTTTTACCATTCTTCATATACACAGCCAACATAATATTAAACAACTCATTTTTGCCCACAACAGTCATAAGTGCAGTTGATAAGAGAGTAATATTTTTGTCCTAAAGTTCTATCAGATTTCACACCTTTTTGTAGCAATGGAATAATTTTTCTGATTTTTCTGATTTTTTTCTTTGATTTTTTTTGAATTTTGACTTTTTATTTATATACAATACCTTCCATCTATGTAGCGAGCTTTGGGTCGGTGACTCCCAAACCAGTTGGCTTTAGGGCACCAGGTGTTAAGACACCCCTACGAACTTAATTACTCAGACTTCAGATATATATATTTTGCAGTATCTTTGATCCATGTAACGAGCTTTGGGCCAATGACTCCCAAACCAGTTGGTTTTAGGGCACTAGGTGTAAAACACCCTTACAGACTTAATAACCCGGATCTTAAAACTTTATTTTTTTTTTTATCAGAAATGATTTTTTTTTTTTTCCATAACTATTAATAGATGTTTCCTCCAATTAAACTAGAGCACGAAATATTACAAGCTTTTCAATTACAGCTCATGTCTGTATGTTACTATGCATGTTGATAATACCTGTCAAATGAGCATATGAAGATTCATTTTAGTCAGTATTATGGAGAATTCACAAATTAAATAATTCAAAATGAAATAAACAAAAATTAACTTGTTTCGAAATAAATGGTTTGAAATACGTCTCAAGAGTGGAAACTCCTTACTCGGCTATTCTTACCAATTTCACCTTTTAGTTTAAATAAAAACACAAAAATGCAAAATATTTTTGTAATTTTTGAAAAATTTTTCAATTTTTTTGTATTTTTCGAAAAATTTTGGACTAAAAATAAAAACACAATACAAACAAGTACTATTAACTATACCTCCCCCCCAAACCTAAATGAGACATTGTCCCCAATGTCTTAA
This sequence comes from Zanthoxylum bungeanum, assembly GCA_019454045.1. NCBI lineage: Eukaryota > Viridiplantae > Streptophyta > Magnoliopsida > Sapindales > Rutaceae > Zanthoxylum > Zanthoxylum bungeanum. The sequence continues at coordinate 66,685 of SKCR01036229.1, forward strand.
ACAGTGAAAAAGAGTTTAGAAAATAATACCTGGTTAGCTGAAATTCTACAGGAAAATTAAAGGTTAAGATCCAGATTTATTCGTCGCTTCTTACCACGATCGTCCTCAGACCATTTTATTTTTGAAATGATAGGGTCAACTTTCGGTTCATAGGCTATAAGTTGGTCTATTAGATCCGGAGCAGTTCTGGCAGTAAAGAGGAGTTCTTTCATAGGTTTTGACACGAACCCATTTCTCCGAGCATCATCAAGAAACACACAAAGAAAATCATAAAATCCATCAACGTGAAGCAGTCCAAGCGGTTTCTGGTGTATGTTCAGGTTCGCCCAAGATAGAACTAAAAAATTTCCTCCAATGTGCCCAAGCCACCTGGCAAAGCGATAAATGCATCAGCACGGTTAATCATTTCTACCAGTCGTTCAGACATACCTGGCACGATCAGTTCCTCTCCGTTTGATGAACCAATAAGATTTGCCTCTGCCAAAGGTTTTGGGATGATTCCCAAAACATGACTGCCTCCTTCCTGTACAGCCTTTGAAACGATCCCCATAAGTCCAAGATTTCCTCCGCCATATTTTAAGTGCATATTCCTTGCAGCTAAGACTCGACCCAATTCATGTGCTGCTTCTATGTATTGTGGCTTAGTACCAACACTACTACCGCAAAACACACAGATGTTTCAACTCGTCTTCTTGAAGTGGCTTCCATATTATTTTTTTTTCAAATCAGGATGCCTTCAAAAGTGTAACGACGGGCTGAATTTATAGTACCTGAAAAAGGGTGAGTAATAATAGCACTAATATCTTCCAGAGGACGATTGTTAGTTAAACAACAAAAGAAATCGTGAAAGGTCAAAAAGTCTGGATCCAGTCTACGAAAATAAAGATAATTACAATAGAAAAGCGAATCAAAGCAATAATTAATGTAACAGAATTGTGTACGCAATACGCCACTCGTTTGGTATAAATTCATTAGGATGCGTCTCAAGAATTAATTCTTTACTCAGCCATTGCTAATGAATTGTTTTCTTACTTTGTGATTGCCAAACATCATTCCTTCTGTCTTAAAATGCTCCGTTTATGCTTTTCCCTACAAAAATAACACACAAAATTAAAAACTCTACCACATGGTACACAAAATATAAAAACAAAATTACAACAAATTGCATGGGTTGCCTCCCTGCTAGCGCTAAATTTTTCGTCTTCAGCCAGACGTGACTGAAATCTATCTGTCAAGGAGGTTTCAGTGTTGTTTTGGATGTCCGATTAAAGACAATCCCATGTGCGTTGCTTTTGAAGGGTCTCTTCCAACGGTACAGTGGCAAAAAATATTTTGTCTCATTCAGTGCTCGTGCCACCTTTTTGCTCCTTGTTACTCCAGTGGTTCCTGCAAAGAAAGAAAGAAAATCAGGAGGTCTCGTATGATGCTTGACTTGGAATGGAAATTCCATTCTGTCAAGCTTCTGGTTGATATCTTTAATTTGTACTCCCCAAAACAGCGATGTTTCTCCTGAATGCTCTGGATCTTTATTAAGGTCAGACATTTGCTCCTCCATTTGCTCTGTTTCTTGCTCCACCTTCTCTTCACAGATGTATTGTAAAATTCTTGTATTCATCTCTTCATCTGTCATCTGTGAAATACATGTTTCAAAATTGTCAACCGAGGATGCAAAGATGTTTCTAACATTAGGTTTTCATCCTCTGATACGACTGGAATGGATGGTTCAGATAGATCTTCTTCAAACATCAAGGTAAAGCATGCTCCAAGATCTTCATTTTGAGGATTAAAAGTTTGATCCTCCGTGTTGGAGCAGTTGGTACAAATAGATCAGCTTCATCTTCGTCAGAATCTGAATAATAAAAGTCAAATTGAGACTTTACCGATTCGGATTCCTGAACTGATACCTCTGGTTGTTGATACTGCTCAGCCTCCTCCTCTGTTGAAGTGTCTTTGTGGATTTCTAGGTACTTGAAGGCTTCATCAGTGTCATCTGAAACTGGTTCTTGAGGTATGTAGTTCTGGTTTTCTGTTAATTGTCTCATTTGATCTGTCATCCTCTGAATGAATTCTGATTGTCTCTGAATACTTTCAAGTTGCTTCAGGCTTGTTTCAAGCATTGTATCTAACTTTTCTTTTTGTTTCTTGGAAAAATTTTTGAGCATATCAATCAATTGTTCTTCCTCTGATGGTTCTGGTTTTGTTGAGGATAGTAGGTGGATGGTGGATAAGATGGAAAGTATGTTGGTTCTCGTACCATGAAGGATTTTGATAGCTCTGCCACCCTGGATTGTAGTTGTATTCGCAATAATTACTGGGTGGTTACCGTCACATATCTCACATCTCTCCATTGCATTCTGTTGAGCAAATGTGGTATTGCTTGGTTCTGGCATCCAGTGATAATTGTTGGGCTGGACAACAGGCCTCAGAAAACCGGACTGTTGCTCCCAGATTTGGGGTGTATCTTATTGTAAAGCTCTTGATCTTTCAATCTCCCAATAGTGTTCCATTTTTTAAACCACCTGAAAAAAAAAAGAAGAAATAAAAATTATAGATAAAAATAAAGAAAATTAGATACAGGTAAATTAGATAGCTTCAAAATTAATAACTCAAGAAATATAAGTCCCCGGCAACGGCGCCAAAAACTTGACCGGCGTAAACACACACGTATAACGCAAGCGCACGTATCGTTCAAGTAGTATAAAAATATCGATCCCACGAGGACTTAATTCCTACTGTTGTTATTAATTGTTGAATCTATTTATTTACAAATATCTAATTAAATGGATAAGAGAGATTTGTTTGTTTGATTGGTTGAATGGCTTTACTAAATAAAAAAATAAATAAAAAGACAAAAGAAAATACTAAAGAAAATACAAAACACAAAGATCTAGGGTTGTGATTTCTTCCAATACCATTTTAAAGATGAAGTGATTATTATATAGATGGGTAAAACATTGATTTATTAACCTGGAACACGAAATTATGCGAAAGCATCTGTCGATGGTCAGACACAAATACCCAGTGTAACCCAATTGAACCATATTCCTATGTCAACCACATTATCTGGATTCATTAAGATTGAGTTCCAATTATGGCTACCCTCGCCCGACAGGTATATTCCTATCCTGTAAGGAAATCTATTAAAGGGTTATCTATCCTCAAGGAAGATCGTGGGCTATTGAGTCTAAGGTCTTAAACTTAAAATCCCTATGTCTAGTTCATTTTAAGTTTACCTAATCAATTTTATTTGGCCAATTAATAAAAAGCATTAAGATTAAGACTCAATAAATAAATCTTTATAATACCCAAACTATAATCTAACCCTTATAAACCGGTGATATTGAAATTCATCACAACCCCAGATAACTATTTAGTTACAACACATAACTAGGACTAATAACTGAAAAATAAAAGACATAAGTAAAAATACTGAAAAGTAAAAGACATAAAGTAAAAAGTAAAATAAATGCTAAGGTAAAAGGAATTACTTTTACTACTACTTATTTAGAAATCTCCCATAAAATAATATATAAACTTGTTATAATATTACCAACCGACCAATCTGGCGGTATCCTGATTAGTCAAATTAAGTCCAACCAGCCATATAGGCGGTAATATTTGTCCATAATCTAGCCATAAAGGCGGTACCAAAATAAATTTACCAACCGACCAATCTGGCGGTATCCTTGATTAGTCAGGTTAAACTAGATTAAATTGAATTGCCAACCGACCAATTAGCGGTATCCTTTATTAATCAGTATTTTAAATAGTGAATATATTATTTTTAAGGGAGATTAATCTAAATAGTAACAGTAAAAGAATTACCTTTCACCCTAGCTTGGGAAATTACCTCCTCATTACTGAAAAGTAAAAACTGAAAAATTAAAGAAAGAAAAGTACTGTGCGTAAAAGTAAATCGCGGAAAGTAAAAACTGAAAAGTAAAGAAAAGAAAGTGCGAAACTGAAAATTAATTACTGAAAACTAAAAATAAACAAACTAGATACAATCTTCTTATTTATTCATTAAGAATTTCAAAGAAGAAAGTATGAATTTTACAAATTAAATGGCTTGGTATTTATAGGCAAAATTTTGCCACCATCAAATCATCAATCAATTTCTCCACCAATTACATTATTAATTTCTCCACTAATTACTCCACCAAATCCATAATTGCTCCAATAATTTCTTATCTTGTTTGGTGTTGATTTGATAATTTTTATTAATTATTAATTAATTAATATTTTGCTTTGAAAATGATTGATAATGACTTTTAATAATTACACTCCACACACTTCTGGATGGTTCATCAATTTCGGTCATGAAATCTTCCGAATTCGAAAATATTTTCTCTTTCAAAGTTGTAGATCTTTGAGTCCTCTTTAATCTGGCACTTGAATCAGCTCAATCCGATATCTGAGTAAAACGTTATGCCCAACATACGACAAATGTGCAAAACTGGAATTTCCAAAACTGCACTTCGTCAAAACGCCCTTTCAAATTTCCAATCTCCAAAATTAATATATCAAGTCCAATAATTGCCCTTATTTGATCCACATTTCGTCCTAAATGATTTCATTGAGTCCCGATATTATTTTATCTGCAAAATAAACTAAAACACATCAAAACATTCATCAAACCCGAGAAACTAAACAAAATATTAAGTAAAAGGGCGGTAAATATTGATATATTTTCCGCTCATCAAAAATCTGTTTGACAGACTTCATATTAGATATGAACAGGAAAGAAACCAGGTTTTCTCATTCCTGAAGTTTTGGGAATGCTAGGCATATGTTTGGATGATACCAAACTGAAACCCAAATCGGATAAGTGCCTAATTTGTAGGTTATCCTAGGGAAACCAAAGTATAATACTTATACAACTCACAAGAGAACAATGTAATTGTTGCTCTCCATGCGGTTTTCCTAAGAGGAATACCTATATGCAGTGGTAAGTGGGAGGAAAGTAAATCTCGATGAAAATCAGAGTAATACTGTTCCAGGCACCGATTCCTTAATGGAACACAAACAGTTCATCAGGGATGAAATTGTACCACAATCTTCGAATACACAATAACCGCGTAAGTCAGAAAGAGTCAGAAAAAAACCTGAGAGGTATTGGTTTCTGATCTCACCTCATCTAGATGTCAATCTTATTAAGGAAGACAAACTGACTACGTATGAGGAAGTGATACAAGGTATCGACACTCTATTATGGCAAAGTGCCGTGATGTCCGAAATGGATTCCATGTCTACAACCAAGTTTGGACACTGGTTGATGTACTTAAAGGCATTGTGCCTATTAGTACTATATGTGTCTTCAAAGAATACATACATGGATGGCAACATACCAACGTACAAAGTTGGGCTTGTAGTGAAAAGGTATCGTTCTCAATATTGTGTTGATTACGACGAAACCTTCTACTCGTTGCCATCTTTAAATCCATTTGGATAATGCTTGCTAATGCTGCATGTTTCATTTATGAAATATGGCAGCTGAACGTCAAATCGCTTTCCTTAAACGGAAACCTTTTGTCGTACCAAAACAAGGTTTGCAAGTTAATTCGATCCATTTATGGATTGAAGCATGCATTGAATTCTTGGAACTATCATTTTGATGTAATCATAATGGTATATGATTTAATTCAAAATGAAAATGATTCTTGTGTATATAAAAAGGTTAGTGGAGCGCACTGATAGTGATTGTCCTATATAATGATGAAATATCATTTTTTGGAAATGACATTCCCATAATACAATCGGTGAAAGCTTGGCTTTCATGAAAAATTATCTGTAGAATTCTTGGGAGAAACAACATTTATTCTAGGAATAAGGATCTACTGGGATAGATCTAAAAGTTATTGTTACTCTCCGAGAACTCGTACATTGAAATAAATGTACGCGACCTGGTGTCTCATATGCTTTGAGCATATGGAGTCACAATCAGGCCAATCCAAGTGATAGTCACTGGATTGATGTTAAGAACATTCTTAAGTATCTTAGACGAACTAAGGATGCGTTCTTAATTTATGGAGAAGGAGAACTTGAAGTTTCCAAACCGACAAAAATGACAACAAGTCGTAATAAAGGTTTTATATAGTTTGAATAACGGAACAGTGAGCTGGAAATCTTCCAAGCAAGATACTGTTGCCGAATAAACAACAAAAGCGAAATATTGCTGCAGCTGAGGTAGCAATAGAAGCACTTTGGATCTATATAATCCTAATTGGATTAGGAGTAGTTCTGTTAACAACTTAGCTAGGCTACAGCACAGGCTAAAGAATTAATGGTCTAATCAACGATCCAAGTATATACTTCAACTATTCATCTGATTCGTTCGGATCATACATCGTGGCGATGTGATGATCGAATAAATCGCATCAGATGATAACTTTGCAAATCCGCTGACGAAAACAGTTTCTCAGCAGAAGTTTGAGCGAACCGTACATAGTTCAAGTGTAGGACACTTGAGTGATTGGCTGTTGGACAATTATGACCCATAGCATCACTATTTGTACAGAACATTGTGTTGTTGTACAAATTAACTATGTGACAAAGGAAATTGTTCTTTTATCATTTGTAATTGGATTACCAGGATATATAAATGATAAAAGTCCATATGGTTAGTTCCGGATTTATAAGATATGAGACATTATTAATCCACTAAGGTTTAATCATTAAAACATCCCTAGTCATAGTATTATCGAGATTTGACATCCATAATGCGGAATAGACTAGTATTGCACTTGTGCGCGTTGTGGGAGCATAACTACACAGTTCTCATATATTTAAGTATTGGATACTTATGCAAGTGTGATAGAAGGTTGTGTTTACCGATGGTATGGAAATAGCTTCGCTCTGGATAAACCCCTCGGAATTCCATTGGTAGTATGACTATGTGTCTATGGAAGTCAGAATCAGGGTAGGTGTATTTGGTCTTAACTTGAGACTTGCATCGCTAATACTTGCGAAAATCAATATACTTTGGTTTTGGTCGTCCAGGGCTTTAACAGGTTCTGTGTACGCCTCTTCTGGGTATATTGAGAATCGTAGTGTATTGTGTGTGATGTCAAGATGGAAGTATCACTTCAGTCATATAGAGATGATGGTCACATAGGATAAAGAACTGGTACTCTTTTATGTTGCAGCTATCAAGATAATATGACTAGGTCATGTTTATCCGATTATAGAGACCAGTTACCAGAGATTCGATATGTGCTTCGTACGGGGCAGACACAATTCCAGCCTCAGGCCTAGCACGTGACATCTGATACTGGATCGCAACACGCAATACTACGTATACTACGCCTGATATAAATTACATATTCCTTTAAGAATATTTCTGGAGAATTGGGTAGGCACGGTGTTTTGCTAGAAGCCAACCATATCTTGTAAATCGGTAAAAACGTAGTACTAGGTACGTACGTGTTCGGATAGTCCGACGACCGGATTTACTGCCAACATATCCAGGGATCTCATGGGTCGCTTCCCGAAGATTCACCGATGACGTATGACTCGAACATAATTAATCTAGGATTCATTATTAGAGAGAGAAAATTAATCCAGGATTAATTACGGAGATATTTTAATTGGGATAAAATACTATTTGAAGAGAGAGAATGATTAATTTAGAATTAATTGATAAAATAACATATTCGATATATTATACGAAATTAGATTTCAACGCAGAATTAAAATTACATTTTAATTCGGGCAAACGAGTTAATTTAGAGTTAATTCGCGAGCGACATGAATAGTAATTTTGCTAGGCATAATTATTTAATTAAATTTGATTTAATTACGTCGCAACGAAAATTCGTTAATTTGGAATTAGCGAATCCGAGCCCGGGAGTGTTTGCGGGACCACTCGCATTTTGAATCAAGTGGGGCCCATAAGTCACATCACGCGTCACATCATTAGTCACTCAAGTGATGGAAATTTTGTCACCTTTTTGGTGATTGACATCTTGACACTTTTTATTGATGTGAGTAGTTAAAGGCTTTAATGTCTTGTACCAATTTTGGAAATTGAATTATGGTATTTGATTTTTGAAAATAAAAATACACAACTCTCTTCCTCTTCTCCTCTCTCCCTCTCACGGATTGGAAGCCATTTTCTCTCATGGCCGAGAGTTACACAAGGGGAAATAGAAAAATTGTTGCAATTTTTCATTGGTGCTAGCACATACAAGGAGTCTTACAAAGGTGATAGGGAAACCCACTCTTGAGCATGGAATCACATTCACAAAGCTTGGAGCTTGAAGAACACAATGAGGACAACAAAGGAGCTTGGCCGAGAGTCTCAAGGGAAAAGCATGGAGCAGAATTTTTTTTGTGTTCATCGCATCGCAAATCCGATCAAAGTGAGTAATTCTGCTACTTTACTTTGATGTATTCACACGTTTATATGCTTAATTGATCTTGGTTTGACCTAAAAAACCCAACATAATCAATGAGTTTCGACACGAAGTAGAAAAACAGACAGACAAAAGTATTAAAACATTACAGTCGGACCGTGGTGGAAAATACTTAAGCAATACGTTTCTTGATTACTTGAAAGAGTATAGTATTCTTTCACAGTGGACTCCTCCCGAAACACCTTAATAGAGTGGTGTGTCCGAACAGACAAACCGAACCTTGTTGGACATAGTAAGGTCAAGGATGGGTCGCTCTGAGCTACCAATTTCCTTCACGGGATACGCATTAAACAGTGCAATACTTATTTTGAATAAGGTTCCATGAAAAGTCTATTGGACAGACTCCATATGAAATATGGACAGGAAAGAAATCGGATTTCTCATTCCTGAAAATTTGGGAATGCTGGGCATATGTTTGGATGGTACCGAACTAGAACCCAAATCGGATTAGCGCCTATTTGTAATTGGTTATCCTAGGGAAACCAAAGGATATTACCTCTACAACACACAAGAGAATAAAGATATTTGTTGCTCTCTATGCGGTTTTCCTAAGAAGAATTCCCAAATGCAGTGGTCAGTGGGAGGAAAGTAAAACTCGATGAAAATCAGAGTAATACTGTTCCTGGCACCGATCCTTAACGGAACACAAACAGTTCATCAGGGATGAGACTGTTCCACAATCTTCTAATACACAAGAACAACGTAGGTTGGAGAGAGTCATAAAATAACCTTAGAGGTATGGGTTTCTGATCTCACCTCATAAAGATATTAATCTTATTGAGGATAATGAGTCGGCTACGTATGAGGTAGCGATACAAGGTATCGAATCCACTATATGGCAAAGTGCCATGAAGTCCGAAATGGATTTCATGTATACCAACCATGTTTGGACACTGGTTGATATACTAGAAGGCATTGTGCCTATTGGTACCACATAGGTCTTCAAGGAAGACAAACATGGATGGCAACATACAACCGTACAAATATAGGCTTGTAGCGAAAGGGTATCGTCATCAACATAGTGTCGATTACGATGAAACCTTTTACATGTTGCCATGGTTAAATCCATACGGATAAAGCTTGCTATTACTACATATTTCGATTAAAAAATATGGCAGATGGACATCAAAATCGTTGATGAGATTTATTCGATCCATTTATGGATTGAAGCCAACGTTTTGATGAGATCATAATGGTATATGGTTTCATTAAAAATGAAGGTGATTCTTGTGTATATAAGAAGGTTAGTGGGAGCGCACTAACAATGAATGTCCTATACATTGATGATGTTTATTTCTTGGAAATAACATTCTCATATTAAAATCGGTGAAAGCTTGGCTTTCGTTAAAATTCTCCATGGAGTACTTGGGAGAGGCAACCTTTATTCTAAGAATAAAGATCTATTGGGATAGATCTAAAAGTTGTTGGCACTCTCCGAGAACCCGTATATTGAAAGATATGTACACGATCTGGTGTCTCATATGATTTGAGCATTTGGAGTCACAATCGGGCCGATCCAGGTGATAGTCACTGGGTTGATGTTAAGAACATCCTTGAGTATTTTAGACGAACTATGGATGCATTCTTAAAACATGGAGAATGAGAACTTGAAGTGACTAGGTTCACCGTTGCAAGTTTCCAAACCGATAAAGACGACTGTAAGTCGGAATAAGGGTACATATTTTGTTTGAACAACGGAACAGTGAGCTGGAAATCTTCCAAGCAAGATATTTTTGCCGATTCAACAAAAGAGGAATATATTGTTGCAGAAGAGGCATCAAAAGAAGCATTTTTGGATCTATAACATTCCTAATTGGATTAGAAGTAGTTCTGTTAGCAGGTGGGCTAGGCTACAGCACAGGCTAAGGAATTACAATCTCATCAACGATCCAAGTATGTACTTCAAAAATTTTATCTGATTTGTGAGATCATACATCGTGGCGAAGTGATGATCGAATAAATCGCATATCTCAGAATAAGCATGAGCGACCCGTACATAGTTCAGGTGTTAAACACTTGAGTGATATGCTATAGGCGAAGTGAGAGATTATTGGACAATTATGACCCATAACATCACTATTTTGTAAAGGACCTGGTGTTCTTGTACAAAATGATAAAAGATCAATTTCCTATGTGACAAAGGAAATTGCTCTTTTATCATTTGTAATTGGATTACCTGGATATATAAATGATAAAAGTCTTTATGATTAGTACCGGGTTAAAAAGATATGAGACAGTATTAATCCATGAAAGGTTTAATCATTAAATATCCCTAGTCATAGTATTATCGAGACTGGACATCGATAATGCGGAATAGGCTAGCATTACACTTGTGCGTGTTATGGAAGCTTAACGACATAGTTCTCAAATATTTAAGTATTGGATACTTATGCAAGTATGATAGGAGGTTCTGTTTACCGATGGTACGGGAACAGCTTCGCTCTGGATAGACCCCTCGGAATCCCATTGGTAGTATGATATTTTGTGTCTATGGGAATCCGAATCAGGGTAGGTGTATTTGGTCTTAACTTGAGATTTTCATCGCTAATACTTGCGATAATCAGTATACTTTGGTTTTGGTCGTCCGGGGCTTTAACAGGTTTTGTGTACGCCTCTTCTGGGTATACTGAGAATCGTAGTGTATTGGGTGTGATGTCAAGATAGAAGTATCACTTCAGTCATATGGAGATGATGATCACGCAGGGATACAGAACTGGTACTCTTAAGTACTGCAGTCATCGGGATAATATGACTAGGTCATGATTATCCGATTATAGAGACTAGTTGTCAGTGATCCGATATATGCTTCGTACGGGGCAGACACAATTCCAGCCCCAGGCCTAGTATGTGACATCCGATACTGGATCTTAATACCCAATACACTATATACTACGCCTGATAAAGATTATATATTCCTTTAAAGAATATTTTTGGAGAATTATGTAGGCACGGTGCTTTGCTAGAAGCCAACCATGTCTTGTAAATCGGTAAGAACGTGGTATCGGGTACGCACGTGTTCGGATAGTCCGATGATCGTATTTACTGCCAACATATACAGGGATCTCTTTGGTCGCTTTCTGAAGATTCACCGATGATATTTGACTCAAACATAATTAATCTGGGATTAATTACGGCAAGAATTAATCTGGGATTAATTAACAGAGAAAGAATTAATCTGGGATTTATTGCGTCGAGAATTTATCTGGGATTAAATTCATCGAGAATAGAGAATGCGATTAATTTGGAATTAATCGGCAAAGTAAATTTAATGGTGAAATTGGATTTTAAAGCAGAATTAAAATTGGATTTTAATTCAAGCGAATGAATTAATTTAGAATTAATCCGTAAGTGACTTACGTAATAATATTGGGAGACATTATTATTTAATTAAATTGGATTTAATTAAGTCGCAACGGCAAATTTGTTTAATTCAGAATTAAACGAATCCGGGCCTGAGCGAAGTTGCGTGTTGGATTGTCCGACTTAAATTTGGGATTTGAAGTGGGGCCCACCAACTTACATCAATGTGTTTGACACTTGATGGAATTTGATAATTGGTTGAGTGAAAGCTTGGGATTTCTTTTTCTACACTCAAACCAATTCAACACAAAAACTTTATATATAAAGAAGTCATTTTAGTTTTGGAAACTAGTTGAACAACTATTCATCTTCTCATTTTTCTTGAAAAACTGTGACTATCTCTCTCTTTCAATGGAATTTTGTTGCAAAATTCTACAAAGCTAGCACTTTAAGAAGACAAATGAGGTGATAGGGAAACCAATCCATGAGTTTGGAATTCAATTTGAAGGCTTGGAGCTTCTACACATCCATGAAAGTTTTGAATTTTCTCTACCAAGCATTGTGAGTATTTCTACAACTCCTCTTCTTTATTGACAAACAATGAACTTAGAGATCTTATGGCTTGTTCTAGGAACACTAACAATGGTATGAGAGCCATCCTAAGTTTGATTTGAAACCTAGGGTTTATATACTTTAATTTTTGATTTTTTGGCTTGGAGCTTGATTTGCCTAAATTGATGGTTGGGTTATGTTTATATAATGTTGAATTGGATTTGTGCATTGATGGATTTGTGAAAAATTGATTAGATCCAAAATCCCAAAGTCCTACCACATGGCCGAATATAAGCCTTAGAGTAGTTCATGGTGATTTTCTGATTTTAGACCATTGGATGTGTTTAAAGCATGAAATAAATATTAGATGTTGATTTAATTAGATTGAAATCAAATTTATTGCTATTTTGTGCAATGTTGTCGTGAACAATTGAAGCATTTATAGATTGATTTTTCTTCAATTTGTGTTGGACATGAATTGGAATTAAAGAGCATGGTTAATTGGATTAATTAGTGTTTTGGAAACATTAGATTAGTTGATTAATTATGTTAATTACACTTGAATTGAATTAATATGTAATTTGGAATAATGTATTAATTTAATTGTTGTAATTGGGCTTAATGTGCTTGGTTGAGCCAAGTTTGATTTAGGACAATTGGGTTGGATCCAGTTGGGCCTAAAACCATTTCCATAAAGTCCAAATATGACAATTGGGCCTTTAAATAATTTAATTGGGCCTAATGGGCCTAAATTGATTTTTGGCAAAAGGGTGATTCCTTAATTGGGCCTTGGCTTTTGGGTTTGATCCATATTGGCCAAAGCCCATGCCTTAAGAATTAATTAAAAGTCCATTGGACTTTAATTGAATAGTATTGGATGCTAATTGGGCCTTTGAGACCCAATTGGATTGGATTTGGAATCCAAGCCCTTAAAGGCACTATTGAAAGTGTAATTTTTTAATTTGAATTAAACATGAATTTATATTGGATGCAATTTAAATTGATTTGAAATTGTAGTTCGATATAATTCAAGAATACGTACTTTGAGTATCTATTCTTAAATGAGTTGGACTAGAGCAAATCAAATCATTGTTTGAACATTGGATGGTCATTAATTCAAAGATTAATTAATTGGATTAGATTGATTGAATAACATGCTTTGTGTGAATACTTGGATGTATTGTATGAATAATGTATATCGGATGGATATTAGAAGGGTGATGGCAATTTTAGAAATTGTTGTAATAAATTTAGAATTTATTAAATTGGACCTGCGTGTCCAGCCTATTATCTCTATTCTCTTTGTATTTCTCTTCTCACCAATTCCCTTCAATGTAAATGAGGTTTCTTTAGAAGTATTATGTAATTGGGTAGAAGTATGAATAGTGCTAGCAGGAGAGAGGAAATAGAGAGATTTGTTCTAGGAACAAATTTGTTATATATACATCCGCATATCATTATCATTTTATTACGCTCCTTATTATGCTGTTAGAATGCATGCTTAAGGTTGTATGATGAAACCTAATCAAAGATAAAAAAAATTGGTTGCCAATTTACGTGAAAAACCCTCAAACTATATTAAGCGTTTTTCCTTTCATTGAGTGGTTCTCTCTTAAGATCTAAGATTGACATTGGTTTGTTGGCCAAAGTCAAGACCTTTGTCCATCGCGGATGTGTTTGAACCGTGTAAGCTTTGTTCCATATCGTATGTCTTGGGCGGTTGTGACTTGTTGGCCAAAGTCAAGGTCACTTCTTGTTCATCGACTTCGATTACGAAGCTTTCCCACTGTCAATGGGTCACACTTAACTAGAATCATTAAGCTTGTTGAGCCAAAGCCAAGGCTTAGTTGATTTAGAGGAAAAAGGTTTGGAAATATATTGGATATATTTACATATATTGGATATATGTTTCGGACTTGGAAGTCTACCTACTGGATCTAGGAATTGGATGGGATCCAATTGATCTTAGAGATCTACCTAGTTAAGTTTCATACAACTTGTTGGCCAAAGTCAAGGTTGTGTGTTATTTAACGGGATTCTAGCCCACTAGGAAACTAGGTTTCCTGAGTACTCCATAGAGGGTTAGAAGCTCACCGAAAAATAGTGGGAAGCAAGTATTAAATTTGTAATTTCGTTTAGATACTTGCCAACACGCGCTCTTTTATTTTATTTATCGTTGTTATAAATATATTAGTTGGACTAATATTAAATATTGCTTTCGATGAACAGTTAGACTGTACAACACACTACTTCATTTGTAGTTGGTTATATAGTTGGACTATAATAATCATTACATTTGATTGTACCCGAAATTATTGATTGGATAGTTGGACTATAGAAATCAATATAACTGTAAAGATTATCGTTAAAGGACATAATCCTAGGTGAAAAATGTCTTTAACGGTATAATTTTCCAGATTGGAAATGAATCTCAGAATAGTCCTGAGAGCCGAGAAATTACTCTATTTGATATAGCGACCTCTCGGGCCTAAGCCCGAAGTTGAGAAAATAGTAGAGCATGAGTTTTGGAAGACTCATCGTGATGAAAAACTTTAGTGCTCAATCCATCATGCTTGCCGCAATGACTCCTTAATTTCATCATCAAAACTAAGGATTAGATCCTTATACCATAATATTGAAATTGAAGTAGGCCACATGACCGGGTCAACCATGTCGCCAGAGGGACAATGTACACCTCATGAATAGACCCTGGCCCAGATAGTTAAGGAAATTTAGGATAAAGGTCTATTGACTTAGCTCGACCTGAGGAGGTTTCTCATTGAGAATATAAACAACAAGGCTTATTGCATGCACTATAATATGAGAGGACACACCACGAAAAGATATAGAGACCTGTAGGAACATGTGTAGGACCTGGTGAAAAATAGCTACCTGAATGAATGCATAGACCAATGAGCCATAATGGCCAGCCAGAACAAGGAGTAGAGGCATATGTTCACGATAGCTGGGGGAAGAACATTGGTTGGATGTTCAAACCGAACGAGGAAGAATTACTATCGGATAATGTGCTCGGAGGTGCTAACAACAGAAATGGGTGCGAGGATTCAGAAAGTCCGACTTGTTCCCATAATTTTCACCGAGGAGGATGCTCGGGGTGTGAGCTATCCCCATGATGATGCATTGCTAATCAAGGCCGTTATTTGTAGGGCCGAGGTAGACATAATATTGGTGGATCCTGGGAGCGCAATAGATATCATCTCCAAGGAAGCCTTGGATGGCCTTGGTGTAGAGTGTACCATTTTAACCTATGATGCAACATCGTTGTACGGGTTCGGGGGAACGACTGTCATCCCTTTAGGTCGAGTACAGCTGACAATGACTATTGGAACAGTTCCCCACACCTGGGTCATTATGATAGATTTCATAGTGGTAGATTGCTTGAGTAACTACCAGGTGATCGTAGGGAGGCCTTTCATGATAAAAAAAGGCT
This sequence comes from Zanthoxylum bungeanum, assembly GCA_019454045.1. NCBI lineage: Eukaryota > Viridiplantae > Streptophyta > Magnoliopsida > Sapindales > Rutaceae > Zanthoxylum > Zanthoxylum bungeanum. The sequence goes on from SKCR01036229.1 coordinate 82,402, forward strand.
TCCATGTCTTGTTATTACCTGAAGTTGAAGTTCCCAACCTGGGAGGGGGTTGGGGTAGTGTGTGGAAGACATAAGGTGGCTAGGAGTTGCTTCGCTCTTGTTTCGAATGAAACAAAATGTGTTGAGGAAATAGAAGCGAATAATAAAGAAAGAGAAGAAGAATTTGCAGGAGTGGAGTCTATCGATCCCTGGCCCGAGGATACTGCTGAGATAGGGGCAGGGGAAGAGTTTGATCTAGTAGAGGTCTTCGGACCTGGGAAAAAAATAAAGGTCGGGGCAGGATTAGAACTTAGTTTGAGGAAGCAACTGTTGGCCATTCTGAAGGAATATACAGATGTCTTCGTGACAGGCGTAAACACACGTGTATAACGCAAGCGCACGTATCGTTCAAGTAGTATAAAAATATCGATCCCACGAGGACTTAATTCCTACTGTTGTTATTAATTATTGAATCTATTTATTTACAGATATATAATTGAGGGAGAAGAGAATGATGCTTGATTGATTTGGTTGATTGTAGATTTGCTAAATAAATAAATAAATAAAAAGCAAAAGAAATACTAAGGAAAATAACAAAAGACACAAAGATATAGGGTTGTGAATTATTCTAATATCTTTTAGAAGATGAAGTGATTATTTTATGTTTGTGTAATAAATCAGTTTACTAACCTGGAACACGAAATTATGCAAAAGTCTATGTCGATGGTCAGACGCAAATACCCAGTTTAACCCAATTGAACCATATGTGTCTATGTCAACCAAATTATCTGGATTCATTAAGTTTAAGTTCCAATTATGGCTACCCCCGCCCGACAGGTAAATGTCTATCCTGTAAGGAAATCTATTAAAGGGTTATTTATCCTCAAGGAAGATCGTGGGCTATTAAGTCTAAGGCTGAAACCTAAAATCCCTAACTCTAGTTCATTTTAGATTTACCAGATCAATCTTATTGGTGATCAGACAACAAGAAGCATTAAGCTTAAGACTTAATAAGTAAACCTTTAAATTACCCAAACTATAAAATAACCCCTTATAAACCGGTGATATTAGAATTCATCATAACCCCAAATAACAAACACATAACTAGGGCTAGTAAAGACTTAAAAGTAAAAGACATAAAGTAAAATACTGAAATTAAATACTGAAAAGTAAATTGCTGAAAAGTAAAAAAGTAAAAAGTAAAAGTAAAAAAAATAAAAGTAAATTACTGAAAAGTAAATTGCTGAAGAGTAAATTGCTGAAAAGTAAATTACTGAAATTAAATAAAGTAAAAGTACAATAAAAGAAAATGATGGGGTTAGAGGATTAACTTTTATTACTACTATTTTAGATATCTCTCTTAATATAATATATTAACTTTACGTGATAATTACCAACCAGCCATAAAGGAGGTATCATGATTAAGTCAAATTAATAATTAATTACCAACCGACCAACCAGGAGGTATCCATACTTAGTCAGGTTAAAACCAATTTATAATTAATTACCAACCGGCCAATATAGTGGTATCCTCATTAAGTCAAGTTTTAAATAGTTTATATATTATAATTAAGGGAGATTAATCTAAATATTAGTAATAAAAGTTTTACCTTTTACCCAAAAATGGGAGTTACCTCCTCATTACTGAAAAGTAAAAACTGAAAATTAAAGAAAGAAAGTATTGTGCGTAAAAGTAAATTGCGGAAAGTAAAAACTGAAAAGTAAAGAAAAGAAAGTGTGAAAGTGGAAATTAATTACTGAAGCTATAAATAAAAAACAAGATACAATCTTATTAGTATTCTTAGGAATTCCTTAGAAGAAAGTATCAATTTTACAAATGTAATGGCTTGGTATTTATAGCAAAATTTTGCCTCCATCAAATCATCCACCAAATCAATTATTAATTGCTCCACTAATTGCTCCACCAATCTATTATTAATTGCTCCACTAATCTTTATCTTGTTTAGTGATGATTTGATAATTTTTATATTTTAATTTATTAATTTATTTTTTTGCTTTGAAAATGATTGAAAGTGACTTTAATAATTACACACACAACACACTTCTGGATGGTTCATCAATATCAGGCATGAAATCTTCAGAATTCGAAATTATTTTGTATTTCAAAGCTGTATATCTTTGAGTCTTCTTTAATCTGGAACTTGAATCAGCTCAATCCGATATCGGAGTAAGAGGTTATGCCCAAAATACGACAGATGCACAAAATTGGAATTTCCAAAACTACACTTCGTTAAAACACCATTTCAAGTTTCCAATCTCCAAAATTAATATGTCAAGTCCAATTTTTGCCCTTATTTGACCCATATTTCGTCCTAAATGATTTCATTAAGTCCTAAAATTATTTTATCTGCAAAATAAACTAAAACATATCAAAACGTTCATCAAACCCGAGAAACTAAACAAAATATTAAGTAAAAGGGGCAGTAAATATTGATATATTTTCCGCTCACACACCCCCAAACCTAACATTTTGCTAGTCCTCGAGCAAAACAAAAAAAAAAATTAAACTAAGCCACTTTCGTAGGGATCACGGTTGCATTTACCGTATGCAACAAGCCTATAAAAACCCTAGGTGTCCCTAGTGGACGAGTTGTAGTCGTGAGGTTTACAGCAATGATACCCACAAACATTTTACAAAAGTAAAAAAGGTAGTAAAACTAATGCACACATAAGCAAAAAAGACAGAGAAAGAAGAATAAAAAGAAAGTTAGTGACTAATCAGGTGAAACTTCTACTCCAAGTTACTAGGTGTTTTGTTTCTTTCTAAATTACCGAATAAGTAAATTCTCCGATTATATTTACCATTCTCCATATACACAGCCAACAAAGTATTAATCAATCTCATTTTTGCCCACAACAGTCACAAGTGTAGTTGATAAGAGATTAATATTTTTGTCCTAAAGTTATATCAGATTTCACACCTTTTTATGGCAATGGAATAATTTTTATGATTTTTTTTTATATTTTTTTATTTATATACAATATCTTCCGTCTATGTAGCGAGCTTTAGGTCGGTGGCTCCCAAACCAGTTGGCTTTAGGGCACCAGGTGTTAAGACACCCCTACGGACTTAATTACTTAGACTTTAGATATATATATTTTGGAACATCCTCAATTCATGTAGCGAGTTTTGGGCCAGTGACTCCCAAACCAGTTGGCTTTAGGGCACTGGGTGTTAAGACACCCTTACAGACTTAATAACTCGGATCTCGGATGTTTTTTGTTTTTTTTTACTCCATCCTTTTCTGAGATGCTTCCTCCATTTAAACTAGAGCACTGAATATTACAAACTTTTCAATTATAGCTCGTGTCTGTATGTTTCCATGTATGTTGATAATACCTGTCAACTGAGCATGTGAAGATCCATTTTAGTCTGTTTTATGGAGAAATTACAAATTAAATAACTCAAAAGGAAATAAACAAAAATTAACTTGTTCCGAAATAGGTTTGAGATACGTCTCAGAATTGGAAACACCTTACTCAGTTATCTCTTACCAATTTTACCATTTTAGTCAAAATAAAAACACAAAAAAAAAAATATATTTTTGTAATTTTTGAAACTTTTTCAATTTTTTTGTATTTTATGAAAAATTTTGGACTAAAAATCTAAAAAATATAACACAAAATAAACAAGATTACTAATCAACTATTCCCTCCCCCAACCTAAATGAGACATTGTCCCCAATGTCTTAAACAGTAGAAGAGGAGTTAAGAAGGTCGTACTTGGTTAGCTGAAAATCTACGAAAAATTACCGATTAAGATCTTTGTCCAATTTACGCTTCTTACCACGATCGCTATGTGACCAGTTCAACTTGGAAAGAATGGGGTCGATTTTTGGTTCAAAGGCTAGGATTTGGTCAATTAATTCTTCGGCCTTTGTCGCAGTCAGGAAAATATCTTGTACTGATTTTATGACGAACTCATGTCTTTTGGCTTCCGCAAGAAATACAAACAGGAAATCGAAGAAATGCTAAATGTTAAGTAACCCAATGGGCTTCCGATGAATGTTTAAGTGTGCCCATGATGCTACGGTGAACATTTCTTCAAACGTTCCAAGCCCACCTAGTAATGCAATAAACGCATCCGCAGTATTGATCATTTCATGGATTTGTTCAGACATACCTAATACAATGCGTTCATCTCCATTTGTTGGTCCAATTAATTGTTCGTCTGCCAAAGGTTCTGGAATGATTCCCAAAACATGACCGCCACCTTCCTGAACGGCTTTTGAAATGCTTCCCATCATTCCAAGATTGCTTAGGTGCATATTTTTCTCTGATATGACTCTCCACAATTCCTTTGCAGCCTCAATGAATTCTTGTTTATTACCAGAATTGGATCCACAGAAAACATAAATTCGCTTGACTCGCTGCTGTGAAGTTGCTTCCATTTTCTTTCTCTTATTTGAATGTATATCTGAATGTGTCGAAGAAAGAAATGTAGAGCTGAATTTATAGAACCTGAAAATGGGTGAGTAATAGTAGCACTAGTACCTGCCAAATGACAATTATTAGATGAACGTTAAAATATATCGTGAAAATTTAAAAAGTTTAGATCTTGTCGGCGAAAATAAAGGAAATAAAAACAGAAAAGCAAATAAAAACAATAATTAAGGCAACGAAATTGTGTACACAATAAGCCACTCGCTTAGTATAAATTCATTAGGATGCGTCTCAAGAATCCATTCCTTACTCAGCCATCGCTAATGAATTAGCTCTATCCTTTGTGATTGCCAAACACCAATCCTTATGTCTTAAAATGCTCCGTTTGTGCTTTTCCCTACAAAAACAACACACAAAATTAAAAACTCTACAACATGTATACACAAAATATGAAAACAGAAATTACAACAAATTGCATGGGTTGCCTCCCTGCTAGCGCTAAATTTTTCATCTTCAGCCAGACGTGACTTAAATCCATCTGTCAATGAGGTTTCAGCGTTGTTTTGGATGTCCGATTAAGGACAATCCAATGAGCGTTGCTTTTGAATGGTCTTTTCCAACGATAAGGTAGCAGAAAAAATTTTGTCCCATGTAGTGTTTGTGCCACCTTTTTTATCTTTGTTGCTGCAGTGATTCCTGAAAAGAAAGAAATAAAATCAGGAGGTCTCGTATGGTGCTTGACTTTGAATGAAAGTTCCATTCTGTCAAGCTTCTGGGTGATATCTTTGATTTGTACTCCCCAAAACAGTGATGTTTCTTCTGAATGCTCTGGATCTTTAATAAGTTCAGACATTTTCTCCTCCATTTGCTCTGCTTCTTGCTCCACCTTTTCTTCACAGATGAATTTTAAAATTTATGTATTCAACTCTTCATCTGTCATCTGTGAAATGCATGCTCCATAAGTATCTGCCTGATGATGTAAAGATTTTTCTGACATTAGGTCTTCATTCTCTGATACGACTGGAATGGATGGTTCATGTAGATCTTCATCAAACATCATGGTAAAGCATGCTCCAAGATATTCATTTTGAGGATTGAAAGTTTGATCCTCTGTTGTTGGAGCAGTTGGTACAAATAGATCAGCTTCATCCTCGTCAGAATCTGAATAATAAAAGTCAAATAGAGACTTTACTGGTTTGGGCTCCTGAACTGATACCTCTGGTTGTTGATACTGCTCAGCCTCCTCCTCTGTTAAGGTGTCATTGTGGATCTCTGGGTACTCGAAGGCTTCATCAGTGTCATCTAAAAATGCTTCTTGAGGTATGAAGTTCTGGTTTTCTGTTAATTTTCTGATCTGAGATGTCATTCTCTGTATGGATTTTGTTTGACTTTGAATACTTTTGAGTTGATTCTGGAATGTTTTAAGCATTGTATCCATCTTTTCATCTCGTTTCTTGAACATATCTTTGAGCATGTCAATCATCTGATCTTCTTTTGATTTTTGATGAAGATCATTGTAGGTGGGTGGTGGATAAGATGGAAAATGTGGTTCTGTGAAATGTGATGGCTCGTCATACCATGAAGGATCTTGATTGCTCTGCCACCCTGGATGGTAGTTGTATTCACAATAATCTCTAGGGTGGTTACCATTACATATGTCACATCTCCCCATTGCGTTATGTTGAGCAAATGTGGTATTGTTTAGTTCTGGCATCCAGTGATAATTGTTGAGCTGGACAACAGGCCTCAGAAAACCGGACTGTTGCTCCCAGATTTGGGGTGTATCCTCTAGTAAAGCTCGTGATCTCTCAATCTCCCAATAATGTTGCATTTTTCAATCACTTGAAAATAAAAGAAAGAGATAAAAATTACAGATAAAAATAAAGAAAATTAGATACAAGTAAATTAGATAGCTTCAAAATTAATAACTCAAGAAAAATAAGTCCCCGGCAAAGGCGCCAAAAACTTGACCGACGTAAACACACGCGTAAAACATAAGCGCACGTATCGTTCAAGTAGTATAAAAATATCGATCCCACGAGGACTTAATTCCTACTGTTGTTATTAATTATTGAATCTATTTATTTACAGATATCTAATTGAGGGAGAAGAGAATGATATCTTGATTGATTTGGTTGATTGTAGATTTGCTAATAAATAAATAAATAAAAAGACAAGAAAATATAAGGAAAATAACAAAAGACACAAAGATCTAGGGTTGTGAATTATTCTAATATCTTTTAAAAGATGAAGTGATTATTTTATGTTTGTGTAATAAATCAGTTTACTAACCTGGAACAAGAAATTATGCAAAAGCCTCTGTCGATGGTCAGACAAATACCCAGTTTAACCCAATTGAACCATATGTCTATGTCAACCAAATTATCTGGATTCATTAAGTTTAAGTTCCAATTACGGCTACCCCCGCCCGACAGTATATGTCTATCCTGTAAGGAAATCTATTAAAGGGTTATCTATCCTCAAGGAAGATCGTGGGCTATTAAGTCTAAGGCTGAAACCTAAAATCTCTATGTCTAGTTCATTTTAGATTTACCAGATCAATCTTATTGGTGATCAGACAACAAGAAGCATAAAGCTTAAGACTTAATAACTACAAAAAACCCCTTAAAACCGGTGATATTAGAATTCATCACAACCCCCAGATAACTAACACATAACTAGGGCTAGTAAAGACTTAAAAGTAAAAGACAAAAAGTAAAATACATGAAAAGTAAATTGCTGAAAAGTAAAAAAAGTAAAAGTAAAAGTAAAAGTAAAAGTAAAAGTAAAAAATAAAAATAAAAGTAAATTACTGAAAAGTAAATTGCTGAAGAGTAAATTACTGAAAAGTAAATTACTGAAATTAAATAAAGTAAAAGTACAATAAAAGAAAATGATGGGTTAGAGGATCAACTTTTATTACACTATTTTAGATATCTCTCTTAATATAATATATTAATTTTACGTGATAATTACCAACCAGCCATAAAGGCGGTATCCTGATTAAGTCAAATTAATAATTAATTACCAACCGACCAACCAGGCGGTATCCATAATTAGTCAGGTAAAAACCAATTTATAATTAATTACCAACCGGCCAATATAGCGGTATCCTCATTAAGTCAGTTTTAAATAGTTATATATTATAATTAAGGGAGATTAATCTAAATATTAGTAATAAAAGTTTTACCTTTTACCCCAGCAAAAGGGAGTTACCTCCTCATTACTGAAAAGTAAAAACTGAAAATTAAAGAAAGAAAAGTATTGTGCGTAAAAGTAAATTGCGGAAAGAAAAACTGAAAAGTAAAGAAAAGAAAGTGCGAAAGTGGAAATTAATTACTGAAGCTATAAATAAACAAATAAGATATAATCTTATTAGTATTCTTAAGGAATTCCTTAGAAGAAAGTATCAATTTTACAAATGAAATGGCTTGGTATTTATAGGCAAAATTTTGCCTCCATCAAATCATCCACCAAATCAATTATTAATTGCTCCACTAATTGCTCCTCTAATTGCTCCACCAAATCCATTATTAATTGCTCCACTAATATTTTATCATGTTTGGTGACGATTTGATAATTTTTATTATTTATTTATTAATTTATTTTTTTGCTTTGAAAATGATTGAAATTGACTTTAATAATTACACACAACACACTTCTGGATGGTTCATCAATTTCGGGCATGAAATCTTCAGACTTAGTCTGGAGTTTAAATCAGCTCAATCCGATATCGGAGTAAAAATTTATGCCCAAAATACGACAGATGCACAAAATTGGAATTTCCAAAACTGCACTTTGTTAAAACGCCCTTTCAAGTTTCCAATCTCCAAAATTAATATGTCAAGTCCAATTTTTGCCCTTATTTGACCCATATTTCTTCCTAAATGATTTCATTAAGTCCCAATATTATTTTATCTGCAAAATAAACTAAAACATATCAAAACGTTCATCAAACCCGAGAAACTAAACAAAATATTAAGTAAAAGTGGTGGTAAATATTGATATTTTTTCCGCTCATCACTTCGCCTGGGGGCATGAGGATATGTATGTGATTGACCCCAAATTTATCAGTCACCACTTAGCGGTTGATCAGGCTCACAAGCCAGTGAAGCACAAGAGTAGGATCTTCAACCAAGAGCGATACGAGGTAATTCGGGCAGATGTTGAAAAGTTATTGAAGGTCGGGTTCATCAGGGAGGCTAAGTACCCGAAGTGGGTATCAAATGTGGTCTTGGTGAAGAAGGCCATTGGGAAGTAGAGGATGTGCATGATTTCTCTGATTTGAACAAAGCTTGCCCGAATGACAGCTTTCCACTCCCAAAGATAGATTAGTTAGTAGACTCTAAGACCTATCATGGACTTCTCAGTTTCATGGATGCTTTCTCAGGGTACAACCAGGTCAGGCTACATGTCAAGGACAAAGAAAAGACAATTTTCATTACTGACCAAGGGCTATATTGTTACAAGGTGATGCCTTTCGGATTGAAGAATGTCGTGTCCACGTATCAAATGATGGTGAACAAGATTTTCAAGCCACTTATCGGTAAGAAAATGTAGGTATATATCGATGACATGATTACGATGACGGAGAAATCAGAGGATCACCAGGGTGACCTCAGGGGGACGTATGAGTTATGGAGGAAGCACAAAATGAAACTGAACCCAGATAAATATGTGTTCGACGTATCTTCCAGAAAGTTTTTGGGGTACATGGTAAGTGCACGGGGGATCGAGGAAAACCCACAGAAAATCAAGGCAGTGATGGACTTAAAGCCCCCAAGGACAGTCTAAGAGGTGCAGACATTAACGAGTCGGGTGGCAGCATTAAACCAGTTCATTTCTAAGGCTACCGATAAATGTCACGTCTTCTTCAAATTGATCAAGAAGGCTAAGAAGGAAGTCAGCTGAACAACTGAATGCGAGGACGAGTTCCTGCAACTAAAGGAGTATCTAGCCTAACCCCCACTATTGGCAAAACTGATCCCATGTGAACTATGTTACTGTACTTTGCTATTTCTGAGTATGATGTGAGTTCAGTGTTAGTGCGGGAAGTGGACAAAATCCAAAGGCCAGTGTACTATACTAGTAAGGCCCTATTAGACGCCGAAACTCGGCACCCAACTCATGAGCTGATGGTTTTGTCCCTGGTTACTGCGGTAATGAAGTTGCACCATATTTTTAAGCCCATCTCATCAGAGTATATACTGACAATCCGTTGAGACAAATACTGCACAAGCTAGAGGTCTCGAGTCGTCTGGTAAAGTGGTCAGTCGAACTCAGCGAGTATGATATATCATGTTTACCTAGGGTATCGATCAAGGGGCAAGCCTTGACAGATTCTGTTGCGGAGTTTACAGGGCTTCAGGTTATGGCAATTGAGGAGGCCAGATGGGAACTGTTGGTTGACGGGTATGTCAGCACACAAGGGTATGAGGCCGGGATGATCCTCTGAAGTAGTGAAGGGGAGGAGTTGAGCTACGCCTAAGGTTCACCATCGAAGCTACGAATAATGAGGTGAAATATGAGGCTATTCTGGCCAGATTGAGACTCTGCATGACAGTTAGAGTCAGGGATGTGGTGGTCAAAAGTGATTCCCAGCTTACCGTTCAATAATTAAATGGAGAATTTCAGGCGAGGGAGCCAAACATGATTACCTATCAGGCCGAGGTGAAGAAGTTAGTCATAGGGATAGGGGCCGTAGTGTTCGAGCAGTTCGGACGAGAGAATAACCAGCAGGCAAACTCATTGGCTCGGCTTGCATCATCCATCAAGTCAAAATTTCCTCGGACCATTCCGTTGGGATGCTTGGAATCGAGAAGTGTTGGGATGCCGAATGTAATGGAGGTGGATGCCAAGAGGGGAGCATCCTGGATGGACCCGATCAGAAAGTACTTGGAGATGGGGGATGTGCCCGAAGAGAAAACAGAGGCCGGGAAGTTGAAATATAGAGCAACAGGTTCTATTTGATAGATGATGTGTTGTACCGAAGAGGGTATATAACGCCATACTTGAGATGTTTGGGGCCCGATGAAACAGATTATGTGCTCAGAGAAATTCATGAGGGAATCTGCAGAATTCATGGAGGAGGCCTATCGATCGCTCACAAGGCGTTAATGTATGATTTTTTTGGCCAACAATACACCAGGACCGAACATGTGATCGATGTCAGAAGAACGCTAACATACCTCACCAGCCCCCCGAAAAACTAACCACATTGTCGAGTCCTTGACCGTTAGCCTAGTGAGGGGTAGATATCATTGGGTCGATGCCCACAGGTCGTGGTCAATCCGAGTTCACCAGCATTACGATCGATTACTTCACCAAATGGCTATAAGTTGAGTCGTTGTCCACGATAACAGAGAAGAAGGCAACAAATTTTGTTAGGAAGAACATTATTTGCCGGTTCGGGATTCCCCCAGCTATCATTACGGACATTGGGGAGTAGTTTGATAGTCAGGGCTTTATGAAGCTTTGTGAGGACTTCCAGATCGCATTGAGGTACCCCTCGCCTGCTGATCCAAAGTCGAATGGGCAGGTAGAGGCGACGAATAAAACCATCAAAAGAAACTTGAAGGCGAGGCTCGAGTCCCACAAGAGTTTGTGGGTCGAGGAGCTACTAGAGGTTTTATGGGCACATCGGACGACCTACAATGACTCCATGGGTGAAACGCCCTTCTCTTTGGCCTATGGGTGTGAGGCGGTTATCCCAGCAGATATCAGGGTGTTGACTCAACGGGTTCGACATTTTGAGGAAAAGCAGAACGAAGAGCTTGTGAGGCATCATCTTGAATTGGTAGAAGAGAAAATGGAGAGGTCGACAATCAAGATGACAGTATATTAGGCGATTATCCCAGCAGTATATTATGAAAAAGCCCAGGTACGATCTTTTCTCTCTGGAGATTTAGTCATGAGCGAGTCACTCTTAATACGAGGAGTCTCGATGAAGGTTCATTGGGTACCAAATAGGAGGCGTTGTATATAGTGACCAAGGTCGTCAGGTCAGGTGTCTATTGATAAGTGCGGTTTATACCCACTTATTCACGCATTCTTAGCTTACTATTTTATTAGATTCCATATCATTTAATGTATTTTGTAGTTTCTTTTATGTTTTATTTATAGGAATCTTTAGGGCATGAATCTTGGAGCATTTGTACGTGTTTTAGGACCTTACAGACGCATCAGAAGAACGCGAGAAGAGCGGAAAACGTAGAACACAACATCCTGAAAATTTCTGGTGTCGCGATGCCGCTTCAAAATCCCACCATATAATTTCCCGTGAGTTGGGCGCTGCGGCGCCACTTTCTGACGTCATGGTGCTGCGACAGACTCACAGAAGATTAATTCGGTCGTGTTTTACAATCATAAGGACTCCATGACTTCCCAATAAATATAAAAGCACGTCCAAAACCCTTAAAAAGGAGAAAAATACACAGAAAAAACTAAAAAACACATATTTTTAGAGAGATCCATGGAGGAGGATTGAAGAGCAACATGAGGAGACGCATTGTCACGACCCCCTACCTAGAGCGGGCCCAACCCTAGAAATAGTTTTGCGGACTTCTTTAGCTCGAGCATTCAATATGTCTAACCAACCAAACAAATGTGCACAAAATTACATCATGAATTATAAATACATGGATTATACATAATTTTTGGGGTTTACAACATAAGTCTTAAAAATATACAATTGATAACTCAAATGTCTTGACCAACCCGAAAAAAAACTGTGGCACGTGGATCCAATTCTGGTACTGCTTTTGATGTGCTCACGAACTACTTGGAATGTTTGGGGGAAAAGGGGAGTGAGCTTAAAGAGCTCAGCAAGTAATGCACGTATACTCTCAACATGACCACACCATAAAAATAGGGATATATATATATATAATATATGAAAATAACATATATTTTAATAACAACTCAAGCATACATCCCACAACAATACAATCATCCATCAAACATGGTTGTTAATCCCGGTCCAGTATAACAGTGGATTGAAACCAATATGGGAGTCGCTCGCATACCCCCAAGGTTTTTCACCATATAATCTCGTAAAATATCTCTTCACATCTCATCTCATCTCATATGCGACCACTATTATACAAACCTGGCAGCAAAATACAACATGTATCATCCAATACAATCACATCTCACATCCAATCCATCAATATTATCTCAACAATCATGAATTCATATTTATCATGCTTTCAATTAATCAATATTTATATCTCCACAATATATATATATATATATATAATTATAATTATAATTATACCAATATATTTATATATGGACTTTCACAATAACCATCAATCAACAAACAATTATGTTAAGGGAATCATCGTGTATTGTATTTACCTCTATCCATGGAAAATTCCTTAATATGTCTATATCCTCGCTAAGAATCGAGCTCCAACGACCTCCAAATCTCTCAACAAAGGGACCGCTGGTCAGAAAATGTCTCAAGGATCACGACGATGGTGGTGGTAGGGTCTGAAACGCGGCAGTTATCAACGATCAATTAAACACCGATAACAACCTTATTTTGCTCGTTTCTCAACAATCGAAGGTCTAATTTGGGAAAATGAAGTGTCCAAGTCGCGTATCTCGACGAGGGGAAAATTCTGGTCTGGGAGGTGTCATACACGCGCGGCGGCGCATGGGCAGCAAGTCACCGGCACGTGGTCCGCGAGTGAGAACGTGTTTGGAGGTTTCTCAGCGGTGGTCCGGTGTCCATGGATTCTTCTCGTAAAGGGGATGCTCCAGATGTGGTCACTTACCGGAAATAGAAATCAGACGATGTCGAAAACTCCATTTCTTTCTCTGTCCATGCATTTTCTCTCTCTTCTGGATAATCCACTCTCATCCTCTCGGTTTCTCTCTCTAAAACTTCCAAGAAATTTACCTCCAATCACTTTATCTACTCATCATCACACACACACACTGTATTTGAAAACATGATACAAATTGTAGTCTTTGGGAATCATATATTGAGCAAGAATATGAAGATAACAACCACCAAATTCATCATTCAAACAAAACAACTACTCAGCAATATAAATAAATCTCAATCTTTACTACTGGAGCAACAACTCCAAAAGCCACACCACCAATGTGCAAATCCATCCATCAAACCAACTAACAAACAACCACAAAACAAGTCACTATCACCATTGATCCTCCATCTAAGACCCATTTAAAGCACTTTCGAAGTCCTTAGATCCATATTACCAGCAGGAGCCGAGATAAATCAGGGAATGGAGAGATGATGCTAGCAGGAGAGACACTAAGAGAGGCAACCAAGCAAAGTTAGGTTTCAAGTTAAATCTTCATTTATCAACGAGAGAGACATGCAAACTTTTTTATTATATTTTTGAAGTGATAGGGTGGTGTAGTGGATTAGGTTGAGTGGTTGGATGAATTTTTTTTATTAGGAGACAATGGGCATGATTATTGACGATAAGATGTGTGTGGTGTGATGTGTTTAATTAATAATGCAATAATGACTTTTACAAAAGGATGAGGTATTACAATCTACCCTCCTTAAAAAAATTTCATCCTCGAAATTTCTCGATCCTTAAATAGCTCAGGGTATTTCTCCCTCATATCATGTTGCTCTTCCCAAGTCGCTTCCTAGATGTGATGATTAGACGATATGACCTTTAAAGGAGAACTATATTTGGATCTCAACTCTCGAACCTTTCGATCTACGATCTCCATAGGCTATTTTCATATGTCAGATTCTCACTCAACTCTACCGATTGACTCTCCAAAATGTGAGAAGGGTCTAGTACATATTCCTTCAGCACAGATATATAAAACATTTTATGAATCCTTTCTAATTCCGGTGGCAATGCCAGATAATATGTTACTTGTCTACTCGACTCTGTTCCTCTAACAGTCTTTCTTGGATCAACCTGATCCTCTCTAATGTCATATCCACCAAGTCTGAGACATGAATCTGTCTATTCCCAACCTCGCCCCAACAAACATGATTCCTAAATCTCCTCTCATACAAAGCCTCAAATGGAGTCAAGCTGATATTAAACTGAAAGCTATTGTAGTAGGTGAACTCAATCAGTCGTAAATGCTCATCACAACTCCCAGTGAATGTCAAAACTCACGATCTCAACAAATCTTCTAGCGTCTGAATAGTCTGCTTTGACTGACCGTCGATCTGAGGGTGGAATGAGGTGCTCGTAGAAATCTTTGATCTTATAGTCTTCAAGAAATTCTGACGAAAATGATAAGTAAATCCGACAACTCTATCTGATACAATCGATAAGGGTACATCATGTAATCGTACAATCTGCTCCATAAATAATTTTGCTAGTCTCTCTGGTCCCCATAAAACTCGAATCGGTAGAAAATGAGCAAATTTAGACAATCGATCCACTACTACCAAAATTACATCATAACCACTCTGTGTCATCGGCAGCCCTACTACAAAATCCATCGCGATATTTTCCCATGGCCACTCAGGTATAGGTAAAGGCTGGAGTAATCCGGCTGGATGTTGATGTTCTGCTTTAACCTGCTGACAAACCAAACACTGAGATACAAACTCTGAAATCTCTCTCTTCATTACTGACCACCAATAAGTCTTATTTGGATTTTGATACATCTTGGTGCTCTCAGAATTCATATAATAAGGATCATTGTGTGCCTCATCCAAGATCTCCTACTTGAGCATTCCAGCAGGTTGTATCACAACTCTATCACTAATAATTATACATTCTCTGAACTCAATCTGAAAGTAGTAGTCTCATTCCTTCCAATCTATGCTCTCCATTTTTTTAACCCGTGCCACAACTTACAAACCAGCTATCTCATCTCCTAAAGAAAATGATCCACCTAGGGTCCTGCACTGACAACAGCTGCAAAGAACTTTTAGCAGTTTACGCAAAATCCACCACCTTAAGATTCCCACTACTGAAAAGAGGATTTGTAGGTCCCTCACAATTCTACTTTACATCTTGTCACCGCAAAAATTATTATCCTTTCCAATTATGCATGGATACTGTGAAAGTGTCATTTCATGAAGAAATTATTGTTATCTCTTCCTATAAAAGATACTTGAGTTCTTAAGGAATTACTCAAATCTTCTTCCATGGCATCCTCATCTGCCAATCCTAACCCATATTCAAAGTCTGCCAGAGCTAAGATGATATACCAAAAGCTTTGTAAATGGTTAGTCACTGATTGAGTAGTTATAGACTCTTAATATGTTCGAGACCTTTGGACAGATATCTACGATTGTCTTAATGAAGCTTCATCCGCTCTTTTTCCCAAAGAGATTGCAATGGATATCGTGGCAAGAGTTCCTACAAACTTCATGAGATAATGTTTCATTTTTAAAACCATTTGGAATGGAAGAAGAGATGGTTTAATCCAATAAAAAAATAATTATTCGATTGCTCACTGTGGATATCACATATTCCATTCCCCAGTTTTCATCAAAAGTCACGATTTCTTCAATCATTTCCAGCAGAGTCTCGGCACCTTGTTTGAACTCGATTTCCTAAATGGATTTATTCTTGGACCAAGTCCAATCTATCTCAACTATCCTGGTATCTCAGAAGTCGGCCTTGGTGAGCTTCCTCTATTCATCAGCAATATTTTGTATCGATGGTATAAACGCCACAAAAGTGATACTGTCTGGATCGAAACCATTACTCCATAATGGTCGGATGACTATTCATTTATTTACCACCCAATTCATCTTATTAGGATCATACCATCATGTCAACTCACTGATTGGAGACTCGTTAGTTGGCCATCTAGACCGAAGCTTATAGTTTACTATGAATAAGATGATATTTTCCCAGAATAGATTAATTTCTGTCATTCCTGTGATCTTAGAGCTCTCTCCACGGACTCAATCCGTCGAAGTCTAGAAAGCAATACCAATGATAGAGCTTGGCAACTCTTCACTACTATCGAAGAGTCATCTAGAAGTATCGTCCAAGGCTACAATAAAATCAAGTTTCCTGACAGTCTCGAAATCCAAATCGTCGACGGTCTCATTCCCATATCTCTACGTGCGAAACGTCAATGGGAAGATCATCAATTCGAAGATGATCATATCTTTGAAACGCAACCAAGTTGTTATATTCCATAATGTGATCTTAACTGTTATAATTTTTTGTTTTGTTTTACATTATTACATTTGTTTGCTTATATATGAGTGTCAACAAAGTCTTCTTTCTCCTTTCTCGAACACCAAAGTTCTAATCTCTTCGACTTACTGATGCACGACGATGTTATAACAATGATAGGAGGTTCATATTAGGTACAACCGTAGAAATCACGTCAGATACAGCTACAAGAATAGCGATGTGGGCAACTGTCAAAACTACTGGAGGTAAAATTCTAGAACCCTCGTTATCCTCAACAATCAGCGGAATACCAGATAAAGCTATATCAAATTCAAGATCTATCGGCTAAGTGTGAGGTCTCTCTGTACTATTTCTCGATATTCTCACGCATCGACAAACTATCCCTCTCCCACGTTGAGTACCAGTACCACGACCACGTCTAGAAATTTTCCTACGGACACAAAACTACCCTTTTAATACCCTCATCTAATGCAATGTGTCTACATAACCTAAACCCTAAGCTCTGATACCAAATATGTCACGACCCCGTACCTAGAGCGGGCCCAACCCTAGAAAGAGGTTCGCAGACTTCTTTAGCTCGAGCATTTTATATGTCTAACCAACCAAACAAATGTGCATAAAATTACATCATGAACTATAAATATATGGATTATACATAATTTTTGGGGTTTACAACACAAGTCTTAAAAATATGTAATTGACAACTCAAATGTCTAGACCATCCCGAAAAACAATTGTGGCATGTGGATCCAATTCTGGTACTGCTTCTGCTGTGCTCACGAACTACCTGGAATGTTTGAGGGAAAATGGGAGTGAGCTTAAAGAGCTCAGCAAGTAATGCACTTATACTCTCAACATGACCTCACCAATAAAATAGTGATATATATATATATGTATATAATATGAAAATAACATATATTTTAATAACAACTCAAGCATACATCCCACAATAATACAATCATCCATCAAACATTGTTGCTAATCCGGGTCCATTATAACAGTGGATTGAAACCAATGGGGGAATCCCTCCCATACCCCCAAGGTTTCCAACCATAACAACTCACAAAATATGTGTGGGTGAGTTAAAACCAATGGGGGAGTCCCTCGCATACCCCCAAGGTTTTTCACCATATAATATCGCAAAATATCTCATCACATCTCATCTCATCTCATATGCGACCACTATTATACAAACCTGGCCGCAAAATACAACATGTATCATCCAATACAATCACATCTTACATCCAATCCATCAATCTCATCTCAACAATCATGAATTCATATTTTTCATGCTTTCAATTAATCAATATTTATATCTCCACAAAATATATATATATAATTATAATTATACCAATATATTTATATATGGACTTTCACAACAACCATCAATCAACAAACAATTATGTTAAGGGAATCATCGTGCATTGTACTTACCTCTATCCACGTAAAATTCATTAATATGTCTATATCCTCGCTAAGAATTGAGCTCCAACGACCTCCAAATCTCTCAAAAAAGGGACGGCTGGTCAGAAAATGTCTTAAGGATCACGGCGATGGTGGTGGTAGGGGCTGAAACATGACGGTTATCAACGATCGGTTAAACACCGATAACAATCGTATTTTGCTCGTTTCTCAACAACCGAATGTTTGATTTGGGCAAATGAAGTGTCCAACTTGGGTATCTTGACGAGGGGAAAATTCTGGTCCGGGAGGTGCCATACATGTGCGGTGGCACATGGAGCGTGTGGGCAGCAAGTCGCTGGCATGTGGCCGGCGCGTGACGGCGCTTCTAGAGGTTTCTTGGCGTTTTTCCGGTGTCCATGGATTCGTCTCGTCAAGGGGATGCTACAGATGTGGTCACTTGCCGGAAATAGAGATCAGACGATGTCGAAAACTCCATTTCTTTCTCTGTCCATGCATTTTCTCTCTCTTCTGGATAATCCACTCTCATCCTCTCGGTTTCTCTCTCTAAAACTTCCAAGAAATTTACCTCCAATCACCCTATCTACTCATCACACACACACACACTGTATTTGAAAACATGATACAAATTGCAGTCTCTGGGAATCATATATTAAGCAAGAATTTGAAGATAACAACCACCAAATTCATCATTCAAACAAAACAACTGCTCACCAATATAAATAAATCTCAATCTTTACTACTGGAGCAGCAACTCCAAAAGCCACACCACCAATGTGAAAATCCATCCATCAAACCAACTAACAAATAACCATGAAACAAGTCACCATCACCATTGATCCTCCATCTAAGACCCATGTAAAGTACTTTCGATGTCCTTAGAGCCATATTACAAGCAGGAGCCGAGAGAAATCTGAGAATGAGAGAGATGAAGCTAGCAGGAGAGACACTAAGAGAGGCAACCAAGCAAAGCTAGGTTTCAAGTTAAATCTTCATTCATCAACGAGAGAGACATGCAAACTTTTTTTTATTATATTTTTGAAGTGATTGGGTGGTGTAGTGTATTAGGTTGAGTTGTTGGATGATTTTGTTTGATTATGAGACAATGGGTCCTGATTATTGACGATAAGAGGTGTGTGGTGTGATGTGTTTAATTAATAATGCAATAATGACTTTTACAAAAGGTTGAGGTATTACATGCATGCGGTGACGTCCGAAGAAGAATGGATTCAATTCAGGTTTTATCATCTATTTTTATTCATTAAACTATAATAATGTTCATTATGTTCATGACCCTATTGTCATTGTTTTTATCTTTAGTCGTGAACTAACTCCATTATTCTAGAGGATGATGTAACTAATGCTTGAACCTATGTGTTGTTTGCTAATTTGATTTATATAATGTTTTGATTCAGTTTATTTAAATTCTCTTGTGTTTAATGCTTCTTATTTGTTGGCCACAAATTGAGATGATGAATTTTTAGAATCTATCGCTCAGGAGAGAGAGAATTTGAATAGGATCTAGAGAATATAACCTAGGAGTTTTATAGAGTTCGGGAGAATCTATAGTTCTTTTGAAGTCATTAACAAAGAATCACATAATGTAATGAATTATTAATTACTAGATTTTTATAGGGATATCAAAGTCGGTAATTAATAATTTTTTGACTATTGCTCGGGAGAGGGAGTTGAATACTTTAGGATTCTTGACTTATAAACAATGCAATTGAGTAAGGATTGATTGGCATGAAAAATACATAGGGGATAGCTAGGTGAAATAAGACTCTAGAATATCTCTATATTCATTGGATTATCTTAATTTAACGTTTTGATCTCTTGTTTAATTAGTTTTTAGTTTTAATATTAGTTTAATCTTAATTAGTTATTTTCTAAATAAAGTTAGGTTTACTAATTATACTAATTAGTGTGAGTTGAACACAATCCATAAGGGTTCGACACTCTTCACTCATCTTTACTAAAACTTGACATTGTACACTTGCGGTACGATATAAAATATCGCAATAATTTTTTGGCGCCGTTGTCGATGGTTGTTAATCTTATTCACTTTAAAACTGTTACAAAGTAACCTTGACTTTAATTAGATTTTTTTTTTGCGTCTAGCTGAAGACTTTAAACTTAGCGCTAGCAGGGAGGCAACCCTTTCATTTTTTAATTTATTTTTATTTAGTTTAGTTTTATTTTATTGTGTGATAATTGCTTGTTTATTAGTTTGTATGTTATTGATGCAGGTATTAGCACGACCCACTCAACCCGCGCAACCAAATTCTGACCAGCAGAAGCCTGATCAACTCCATGCACGGTAGTGTTGTTCCTTACTTTTGTTTCTTTATGTTTATCTTACATTGAGGACAATAGAAGTTTTAAGTTTGAGGGTGTGTGCATGTAGTGATAGTTCCTGCTAAGCTAATTATTTAAAAAACAATCTTTGTTTTTTGTCTTAGTTAGTAAAGCATAAGTCTAATGATGAATTTTGTTTGCTTTAAATGAAATCTTAGAAACGATAAGTTCCCAATTGATTTTTATCTGATGCCTTGAGTATGTGACCTAGGTTAGACTCGTAAGCACTTAACAATAGGTTTTTAGCAGTAAGAACCTAAGTAATTGACAAAGTGAATAGTTGAAGAAATTATTTGCCGATGAATGACCGTTGGCTTAGATATCTATCTCAATATACTAGTGTTATGAGGTATGGTATGGTTAAAAATAAAAGAAAAAAAATTGATTGAAAAAGAATGAAAGCATAAGAGAAGAAAGAAAAAAGAGTTAAACCACCTATAACCGATAAGCGTGAAGCTACCCATGGGCGAGTGTTAGGACTACCATAAAGAGAAATGCTACCTTAAAGGTATGTGTGTGGAAAAAATGAAAAAATGAAAAAAAAGGAAAAATCATATTATATAGAGCATAGAAAGGCAAATTCAGAATACTTTTGAGATATCTAGGTTGGTTTGACCTATCGGATCCCAATTTTTGAGACGAAATCATTGAGTTGGCTTACTTAAGAGTCTAGTTGTGAACAAACCCTTACACACACACTGTGAGTCTGGCTTACATGATTTATTCAAGTACTTGGATTTTAGTTGCATTGAGTATTTTGAAGGTTTTTTGATTTCATTGGAAGACATTCATTGAGGACAATATTATTGGTAACTATCGGGACTATTTTATTAAAAAAAATTTGCATGATTGCATGTGTACGTTTGTGGGTGTCGTAGCTATAAGCCCTCACGAGACTATAACCTGTCCACTAGGGTCGCCTAGGGGTTTAAAGGCTTGTTGCATATGCTAAATGCAATCGTTATCCCTACGGAAGTGGCATAGTTAACTTAGTTATTTTATTTGTTCATTTTTATTTATTTTTTATTTTATCTTTTGCTCGGGACTAGCAAAATCTTAAGTTTGAGGGTGTTTGATAAATGCGGTTTATACCCACTTATTCATGCATTATTAGCTTACTATTTTGTTAGATTTCGTATCATTTAATGTATTTTTTAGTTTCTTTTATGTTTTATTTATAGGAAACATTAGGACATGGATCTTGGAGCTTTTGTACGTGTTTTGGGACCTTACAGATGCATCGGAAGTACGCGGGAATAGTAGAAAATGTAGAACACAACATCCTGAAATTGCTCTTGGCATCGCGACGCCGCTTCAAAATCCTGCCATATAATTTTCGTGAGTTAGGGGCAACGGCGCCGCTGCGACAGACTCCTATAAGCTTAATTCGATCGTGTTTTACATCCATAAGGACTCCAAGACTTCATATAAATATAGAAGCATGTACAAAACCTTAAAAAGGGAGAAAAATACACAGAAAAGATTCAAAAACACATATTTTTAGAGAGATCCATGGAAGAGGATTGAAGAGCGACATGAGGAGACGAAGACGGTGACGTCCGAAAAAGGAGGGATTCAATTCAGGTTTTATCATCTAGTTTTCTTCTTTCATCTCTAATGATGTCCATTATGTTCATGACCCTATTGTCATTGTTTTTATCTTTAGTCATGAACTAACTCCATTATTCTAGAGGATGATGTAATTAATGCTTGAACTTATGTGTTGTTTTGCTTATTTGATTTATATAACGTTTTGATTCAGTTTATTTATATTCTCTCGCATTTAATGCTTCTTGTTTGTTGGCCACAAATTGAGATGAAGAAAGTTTAGAATCTATCGCTCGGGAGAGAGAGATTTTGAATAGGATCTAGAGAATATAACCTACGAGTTTGATAGAGTTCGGGAGATCTATAGTTCCTTTGAAGTCGTTAACAAAGAATCACATAATGTAATGAATTATTAATTACTATATTTTTATAGGGATATCGAAGTCGGTAATTAATAATCTTTTCACTATTTCCCGGGAGAGGGAGTTGAATACTTTAGGATTCTTGACTTATAAACAATGCAATTAAGGAAGGATTGATTGGCATGACAAATACATAGGGGATAGCTAGGTGAAATCAGACTCTGAAATAACTCTATATTCATTGGATTATCTTAATTTAACGTATGATCTCTTGTTTAATTAGTTTTTAGTTTTAAAATTAGTTTAATCTTAATTAGTTGTTTTCTAAATAAAGTTAGGTTTAATAATTAAAGTACTTAGTGTGAGTTAAACACAATCCCTATGGGTTCGACACTCTTCACTCATCTTTACTAAAACTTGACACCGTACACTTACGGTATGATATAAAATATCTCAACACCTATCTATTGGAGTAGCTGGACGGTACCCAACTAAAAAAGGCCTGGAATGCTGAGATAATGAGAAGATGCCACCAATAGAGCCTCTATTAGAATTACCCTGAAAGAGTTGTAAAAATGGCAGTAGATCCATTGAATGTGAATAAGACTTTCCCATTTTTAAATAGAAAACATGTTCACCTTTCTTGTTATTTTATGGATGGGAAAACCAAGTTTAATATTCTTGTGAGACACTCGTGGTCGGTATACATCAATGGGAGAAAGGCATGTTAGGAAGGCGAGAAACCCGTGACACACCAATCCCTGGTGTCATTATCAAACCCCTGGACTGGAGCGTCAACCCTTCATGACTTGCACCTTTGAGGAATTCAGAATGCATAAAGGGGTGAAAGGCATGTGGGAAATGCACGAACCCCCTGTGGCACATTAATCCTTGGTGTCATTATCAAACCCCTAGGGCGGAGCGTTACTACCCAATGACTTATACCTTTGGGGAATAAAGCAAAAAAGACATGTATGATGTTTGACGTCTCGGGTATCCGGAGCACATCCGGCGAAAAAGTCAGTGCAGAGCTTGGTGCCCCTTGGTAATCATCACATGCACAGATTGAATTCAGTTGAGATACTACGGTATCATCAGATGTGCATAGCATAGGGAATGCCCACGGGCCTCAGTGGAATTTGCAGCCTTCGGGTATGCCGAGGACAATGAGGGAAATGTCCCCGTGATATTAGCCATACCATTTCGGACCTGTCAAGCATAGCACGAGGAAGGCAGGAAGACCTCCGTGGCGTTTGCGGGACTGAGACTTTATCCTAGCATAGGGACATTCCCTAAGGCATTGGTCACCCCTCCAGTCTGTAGCTCAGTTCGCAGGACATTGGATTATAAAGTTCAAAATTATTACTTTGAGTGGCATGGGGCAGGACGCTGTCTGAGGCAACCTTGTTGTTTCCTTTTTGGGTCGGTTCGGGGTATGTGATATATCACCTCTGTTATGCTTGTCTTACTTTTTTTTTTGTTTTTTTTTCTGGATGACTTGAAGTGGGACGCCATTTCCAGTCTCCGTGGAGATTTCCGGAGGTTGAAAATCTTCCCTCGTGGTTAAGTCTCAGACTGATTTGGTGGCTTAGGTCTGCTTTCGTACCGTCGATGTCGTGGTAGTTTGATAGCTCGGGTCTGATTTCGTGCCGCTAAAACCATGGTAGTTTGATGGCTCGAGTATGCTTTCGTACCGCCGAGGCCGTGGTAGTTTGATGGCTCAGGTATGCTTTCGTACCGCCGAGGCCGTGGTAGTTTGATGGCTCAAGTCTGCTTTCGTATCATCGAGGCCGTGGTGATTTGATGGCCCGGGTTTGCTTTCTTGCAACCAAGGCCATGGTGATTTGATGGCTAGGGGCTGTATTCATTCCGTTGAGGTCATGTTGGTGGCACAAGGAGGATTCATTCCCTTATGGCCAAGTTGTTGCACTAGCTCGGGGCTGGCTTATGTCCCGCCGAGGTTATTTACTTATGTATTGGTGCAAGGGGGTCCATCTCCTTGCGACCATGTGACTTAGATGGCTTGGGGTCGATCTTTCCCCCAATGCCTCTCTTTGTCAGATCGGATCGGGGTTGGGTTACGTGCCGTCGAGGCCCTATTCTTGTTTAGTGGCAAAAAAAGGGAACATTCCATTATGGCCGAAACATTATTATCACCTTGGGGCTGGGTTAAGTCCTGCCGAGACCCATTTTTACTATGTGATCGCCTGAGGTGAGCTTTCCTTCGTGAGCTATGTCTTATTTTGCAGATCTTTACAGATCATCCTCTTCCGGGATCATGACATGTCAATAGCGTGCATACCCCCAAGGTGGCATAAGATGGGCTTCTTTGAGCAAAGCCAAAATGACAGACCGACCAAAGTTAGTTCAATTCAACATCTTCAGTCCGAGAAAGCCATGGAAAATATGACCAGCTATGAATCAGAAGTAGAGGTTATGGGTCTAGGTTTTGAACCCGACGTGGATTTTCACAAGAAGCACTTAGGTTTCCAGTTGTGATACCTATTATGAGGTGGGGCAGACTTGAGATTCAGGGCTTGTTCGAGATTGATAATCAAAATGAGAGGGAAGTTGTTTCTTCAAAACATTCCAAGTGTTGGAAAGGTGCCATGAGACATCGGATTGAAGCAATTTGAGGTGTCTATGAGCATGTAAGACTGAAGACATCATATCGGTCTCCAGTGTCATACATCACCATCTTTTCTTAGTTCCTGGCACCAACTCACTTTTTCGTTGATACCGAAAACTATGGGACATATGTTGATGGTGGTTTTTTACCCCCAAGAAGTCAGAAGCCTGAAGATGGGTATAATGGGGTTTGTGTGACAGATGGGCCCTTGAGGGGGTGAGAGGTCAGACGATGGGCCCGAGCCCGAGGTATAAAAAGGCACCCAATGACAGTATTGCCTTATGAGGCAGAGTTGAGATACCGATGTGTGAAGTCCGACCCGATGTGTAAAATATCATACTCGACAACATTTGAGTATCTCTGAAGGCTGACCCGATGTGGTCTATTAATACCGATCACCTAGGCATGCAGGCCTGAGGACTAATGTCTGAGTCGTGAACCCAGGTTGGGGTATTTTAATCTTATGCCTATATTGTTAGGGTTGGTGCTCTGAGCGCCAATTTCTTATGTATTTCCCTGTAAATACTTTTGTATATATTTTATTAATGAATAAAATAACCAGTTTCTATAATATAAATTCTTTTGTTATATGATAAAGACGTAAATGACCATAGAGTGATTGGTTATGATACAGTTGCAAAAGCGTCGCAACTGACATTGAGTAGTATCATAACAGTATAATTATTTAACTGTTTCTGGTCAAGGTTCACAATTACTTGGTCAATAAGTAAACCTGTTGAGAGCGGTACGTGTCGTATATTGGAATGTTGGATTCTAATGGTTTCTCAATGAACCATGAGTCTTGGGAGACTCATATAGACACGTAGGTGTTTATATCGGATAAATACTGAACAACTCGCCAACGATTCTTAATAGATGGTACACCAACGTCAATAAGAATCTTCTTGGGTTGAGTGAGCATAGTGATCCGCAGACTTAAGGTACCACTGTGGATGTACGAGGCATCCTCCACACTTTGAAGGCAGTCACATCACCGATCTATTTAGATCAGACCTCCGCCTGTTCGTTGGGTCTGGACTGATCCTCATGATATCATGTGCGTATCAAGATAGGATCTGTCAGTTATGTGTACAGAGCATATGTATCCATTATGGAATTACCAATCTGTTAAATCCATGGGCCCGTGGTACACTGTAGAAATTAGTTCTATGTGTTATTTAAGAGATTGCTAATAGAATCGTCGACGGGATTATACCTAAAGAGATTTGACGTTTATATCTATATCTCTGGGATAATCCGGATACCTGTGATGGAAGGATTATACGTATGGAGTGACCTCGACCTGTATGGTTCAGAGATTTTATCTGTGTTCGTCATAATTTACGGGTGGGCAGATTATGGACACGAAATTAGATTTCGTGACGCATATCCCTGAACCTAGAGAGTCTCACTAATGAGATATAC
>SKCR01036230.1:0-153708 GCA_019454045.1 Zanthoxylum bungeanum
TATTATGCGAAATTTGATTTCGACGCGGAATTAAAAATAGATTTTAATTCGGGCGAACGAATTAATTTAGAATTAATTCGTTAGCGACGTGAATAGTGATTTCGCTAGGCGTGATCATTTAATTACGACGCAACAGAAAATTCGTTAATTTAGAATTAGCGAACCCGAGCCCGCAATTATTTACGAGCGCATTCGCATTTCGAATTCGAGTGCGGCACGCAAGTCAAATCGAGCGTCAAAATCGCAAGTCACATCAAGCGTCAAATCACATGTCACTTTGAGTGATGTGACAATTTGATTGATTGATTTGAGTGATTGATGTGGTAGTTGAAAAGCATTAAAGGCGTTTGCTTTTTTTTGACTTTTGCTTTTTGACTTTTAATAAATGAGATGTTTTCTGTATTTGATTTTTGTTTTTAGAAAATAAAAATAATATATAAGTAATACATTTTCTTTATTATTCTCTCTCTCTCCTCACAATTTTTACGTGAATAGGGTTTCATGGAAACCAATTTATTTTTCCCTCCTCTCTTTCCTCTCTTCTCTCACGGCTTGGAGCCGAATTCTTGCTTCTTTTTCTGTTTTCTGTCATTCTACCGTGAATTAGAAGAAGAGAAGTGCTAGTACACACATGGATTTATACTATGGTGATAGGGAAACTAACACATGAGCATGGAACCATTTTGGAGCTTGAAGCTTGGAGCTTCAATGGAGTCTTCAATGGCCGATTTTTGGAGGCATCAAAACAGCCCCCACTGAGCAGTCCCTGCTGTTTTTGGAGGTCAAAACCGAGCTTCAACAAGGAGCAAAATGGATTTTGTTCTCCCTAGCATCAAACCATTCAATGTGAGTATGAATTCCGCCTTATTCCTTTGAAGTATTCATGCGTTTCTTGCTTGATTTTGATAATTCTTGGGACCTTATAAGAACTCAAAACATAGTGGGAGTACACTTGACCTCGATGAGGTACGAGAAGAACAAACTAACATAGAACTAAACCCTAGGCTAGGCCCGTCAAAAGGGCAGCGACAGAACAACCACAAGGTTATGAACTTAGAAGGTCTGGTAGGGAAAGACATGAGCCTGAAATATATGGTTTCCATATTGATGAGGAACATGATCAGGTCATTGATAATGACGATCCCACCAGTTATGACGAAGCAATGCGTGACATTGATTCAGTCAAGTGGCTTGAGGCCATGAAATCCGAAATAGACTCTATGTATCAGAATCAAGTCTGGGACTTGGTGGATGCACCTGAAGGGATAAAATCCATAGGTTGCAAGTGGATTTACAATGGTAAAACTGATGTAGAAGGCAACATCCAAACCTATAAGGCTAGGTTGGTGGAAAAATGTTATAAAGTCCATTCGAATTTTACTGACACTAGTTGCACACTTTGATAATGAGATTTGGCAGATGGATGTCAAAATAGCTTTCCTTAATGGGAACCTCGTAGAGGAAGTCTATATGAAAAAACCTGAGGGTTTTGCATCTAAGGATGATCATAATAAAATATGCAAGCTTAAACGATCCATTTATGGACTCAAGCAAGCCTCAAGAAGTTGGAATATACGATTTGATGAGACAATCAAAGAATTTGACTTCATCAAAAATGTAGACGAGCCTTGTGTTTACAGGAAAGTAGTGGGAGTGTTGTTGTATTTCTTGTATTACATGTCGATGACATATTATCATCGGGAATAATATCCCATGATGCAAGCCACCAAGCAATGGTTATCTCAGAATTTCTCCATGAAAGATTTGGGAGAAGCAGCCTACATCCTCGGCATTAAGATATACCATAATAGATCTAAGAGGTTTTTAGGACTTTCTCAATCTACGTACATAGATAAAGTTTTGAAAAGATTCAAATAGAAGATTCCAAAAGAGGTAATTTACCTACTTGTCATGAAATCAAATTATCTAAGGAGCAATGTCCACATACTCCTTCAGATAGAGAGCGTATGAGTAGGATCCCTTTTGCTTCAGCAATAGGATCGATCATGTACGCCATGCTATGTACAAGACCTGATGTCTCTTATGCTCTTAGCATAACTAGCAGGTATCAGACAAATCATGGTGAGCAACACTGGGCAGCTGTCAAAACAATCCTCAAATATCTGAGAAGAACTAAAGATGTGTTCTTGACATACGGAGATTGTTCTGAGATGAAAGTCATTGGTTATTGTGATGCGAGCTTTCAGACCGATAGGGATGACAGCAGATCACAAACAGGATATCTGTTGCTTTGAATGGCGGAGCTGTCAGTTGTAAAAGCTCAAAGCAGTCAACTACAACGGACTCCACCACTGAAGCTGAGTATATTACAGCATCTGAGGCAGCTAAAGAAGCAGTCTGGATAAAGAAGTTCATCACGGAGGTGGAAGTGCTTCACGCGATAAAGAATGGCGTCACAATATACTGTGACAACACGGGCTCCATTCCTCAATCAAAGGAACCAAGGTCCCACCATAAATCCAAGCATGTACTCAGGCGATTTCATCTCATCAGGGAGATTGTTGAGAGAAAATAAGTTATTATAGAGAAAATACCCACAGAAGATAATCTTGTAGATTCTCTAACAAAAGGGCTGACTAAAAAAAAGTATGATAGGGACACCCGAGAGTATGGTGTCTAGATTCATACTAGTTGGCTATAGTGCAAGTGAGAGATTGTTAGGGATATGCCCTATACCCAACTTGTGGATGGGCTATATATACATGTATTTGTAATATTTTCATTAATTAATAAAATGACAATCTTTATTATACGTGTCTTACATAACTTATATGAATCATCAAACACTGTAATAAAGCCCTTGGAGTAATAAGATGATGGCTTCCACGCCTTATGAGAGAATCATTCTCTCTTAAACGTTCCTAGTCATAGTTTTGTGAATAATCTGGTCGTTCACAAAGCGAGAGAGACTAGCATGATGATATGATCTGCCCTTAAGTAGGGTAGCCGATCTTATAGGCTACTAGCGGAGATCCGTCCGCTTGATGTATCACTTGGATGCATGAGTTGCTCGTGTCCATCGAACTGACCACCGAAAGTTTTCACATAGAGTGTTTATCCCATGTGTCTGTGAGAACTTTCATGTATCGATTGTATGACTAGTACTTAGACTTAGGTCTTTACAATCTTATGTGTGGATCAAATAACTTTGACATTCTCCTTCCCCGTTCAAAAGATCCGGTCATAAGGGTATGATTGGGTCATTGTTGAAACACATGAAGTTTGTAAAGATACAACAGAGAATCGCCACTCTCTCGGATAATATTTTCTTATAAGAGTAGTATTCCAGTTCGCGGGTTGATATGTGTTATCAGTGCTTGAGATTGTGGCCGCCAGCGGAAGAATCATGTGAGATTCTTGGGTTAGTACGATTCATGACACTATCAATATCATACCTTTGACTATATGGGTAGACACTTTCCATACCCTAGGTCAAACGGTGGGGATACAGTGAGGCGAGAGACTGTATCATATGTAAATCGCATACAGAATGGGTATATATATCTTTCCTTCTCATTTGGGGGCATTGGCATGTTGCTAGATGTCAACCTTGGTCATTGAAATCGAACGACCATCTGACCAGAGGATAATTTATATTAGATTAAATTATCACGATTCATTTCATTTCCAACTTGAGGGGAACCCAAAAGGTCACACACAACAAAGTTGAAATCAATGGTTAACAATGCACAATACAAATTTAACAGCATATATGATTGCTGTAGGAATTGTTCATAAATTGTTCAATGTGTTTAATTAATGAACAGATCATTTATGAGGTTCCATAGTGGCTTAGGGATTGGTGAATGACGATAGGTTCCACATTGCACAATAAATAATAAATAAATAAAAAAAACGTGAATATAATATGAATAGTAACATGAATAGTAAAAAAAATTTATCTATTATTAGGGTTTTTATAATCTAATTAAACCACTAAATTAAGATCCAATGGCTAAGATTAAATTAACATTTATCCCACATCGGATTCTTAATTAATTTTTTTGTCTTTGGAGCACCTATATTAACCCAAAGAATTCTTTACAAATTTTTGCACCAAACCTTTCATATCTTGGGTTTATATAAGTGTGCAACTCTAATGTTTAAGATTAAGCCACTGATTTTGAGGATCCTTAAGTCTAATTGACTAGAGGAACCTCGAGTTAAAAGTTTTGAGGTATTTTCCTAGGCTAGCACCAAGGGCAAAATACCCGTGCAATCAAGGCGTAGTCTTGCCATTGAGTTTTGGCTTTGGTGTGTGCACCTTTGGAGGCCACACACTGGGTGGCTCTTTGGAACGTGGAAGTGCTTGCTGAGTTCGAGAAAAGCTTGTAGATTGGAGGAAGGACTGAAAGAGTCTTTGGTTCAAGTAAGTCTTTTTCTTTCTTTATTTAATTAGACTTTTTATGATAGTTTGCAAGTTTAGGTTTATGTTCTTTGCATGTTTTATGAGTTTTTATACTTAAAATATATAGTAACATGCCTAGGCTTGTAGAATAATCAAAACAAATGGGTCTTGGGCAAAGGGATAGCGGCATCATAATTTTATTTATTAAATTTTCTACTGCGCACTCGCGGCCGCTTCTCAACAGGTCCTTTATGGAGAAATTCTTACAGAGGTAAGCATTGACGCCTTGCATCATCCTGATATCATTCCCAATGATAAGGATGTCGTTAACATAGAGAATTAAAAATACCACCATACTCCCACTAGCCTTCTGATACACACAGGATTCTTCCGAATTCTTGAGAAAACCAGATAATTTGATTATCTCGTCGAATCGAAGATTCCAACTTCGTGAAGCCTGTTTAAGTCCAAATGAACTTCTTCAGCTTGCATACCATGCCCGAGTTCTCGCTGGATACAAAACCCTCTGGCTGTTCCATATAGATTTCTTCATCAATAAATCCATTTAGAAAAGCTGCTTTGACATCCATTTGCCAAATCTCGTAATCATGATATGCGGCAATTGACAATAAAATCCTGATGGACTTTAGCATAGCAACTGGCGAAAAAGTTTCATCGTAGACGACACCAGGTCACTGCGAATAACCTTTAGCTACCAGTCGGGCCTTAAAGGTTCAACCTTTCCATCGGGCCCGTGCTTCCTCTTGTAAATCCATTTACAACCGATAGGAACAATTCCTTCGGGAATTGGAACCAAGTTCCAAACTTGATTCTCATGCATTGAGTCCATCTTGATTTCATGGCGTCTTGCCACTTCACGGAGTCCATGTCCAACATCGATTCTATATAGGTAAAAGGGTCAGTCACATCGAGACTCTTTTCTTATATCAAATACAAGCGTTCGGGAGGTCTATATATCCTTTGTGACCTACAGATAGTGTGTGTTGAAGGTTCTCCATCTTCTTAAACTACATGTTCCTCCATTAGTTCGTTGGTTCCAGGTTGTACTTCATCAAGTTCAACCTGTCTATGATCACCACCTTCAGCTAAAAATTCTATTTCTAGAAATTTTATGAAGCAAGCTACGAACACAGTTCGATGCTCGGTGTCATAAAACAAATATCATTTTGTATTTTATAGATATCCAACAAACCTAAACTTCTACCCTCGAGGCAAAAGCTTATTTTGCTGAGCCATCCTGACATAAGCAGGACACCCCCAAATCTTAATATAACTAAGATTCGGTTTCCTACCAGTCCATATCTCATACGGAGTCGTAGGAACATCCTTAAAAGGAATCTTGTTCAAAATATTTATGGCAGTTAAAAGAGCATAACCCCATAAATAATAGGTTAAATCTGTATAACTCAATATCGATCGGACCATATCCAATAAAGTCTGATTTCTCCTATCTGACACTCCATTATGCTGCGGAGTACCGGGAGGAGTATATCGAGCGAGAATCCCATTCTCCATTAAATAATCAGTGAACTATGCACTCATATATTCACTACCTCGATCAGATCGAAGGAATTTAATATATTGACTAGTTTGTTTTTCAACTTCATTTCAGAATTCTTTGAACTTTTCAAAGGTTTCCGATTTATGTCTCATCAAATAGACGTAATCGTACTGTGACAGATCATCGGTAAAGGTAACAAAGTATGAAAAACCACTTTGAGCAGTTTGACTCATTGGACCACATACATCAGAATGTATGAGTTCTAATAGGTCAGTGGCACGGTGCCCAACACCCGAAAATGGGGTTTTGGTCATTTTACCCTGAATACAAGATTCGCAAGTTGGATATGGTTCAATGGTGAGATCATGTATCAAATCATTCTTAACCAATTGGGTTAGGCGTTTCACGCCTATATGACCCAACCTTATGTGCCACAGTTCAATATTATTTATATCAGATTGTTTTCGTTTATTTATTCGAGTATTAAAGATATCTTGTGAGGTACGCAATATGTAATGACCATGCTCGTTTGGACAACAAAGGATCTGAATATTATAATTATCATATAAATACAAAGAACGATTCTTAATATTTACATTATAACCTTCAGTATCTAATACAAAAAGGGACATAATATTCGCCACACATCCAAGCACAAAATAACAGTCATTTAACAAAATTCTCCTACTGTGTAAGGGAATCTCGCATATGCCCACTGCAACTACATCCAGAGAGTCGCCACTCCCGAATCACAACTGCATCTCCCCAGATTTCAGCCGCCTACTTCTTGTCAGCACCTGACGTATTACAAATGTGAATATGACAAGAAGAATCCAAAATCCAATTAGATGTCATAGCTTTACAAGCCAATGAGATATTGATAATAGGAAAAATAAAAGTACCTGATGTCGATGCTCTTTCATTCCTTAGTTGTGCAAGAAAGTCCGAGAAGTTCTGTTTCCAGTGCCTGACTTTCTAGCAGTGGTGGCACTTGTCTTCAGAAGCTCTATTGGGCTTCATCGTCTTACCTTGCGGAGGAATATTGAAATCCTTATTTTTCTTTCTTTTTGTCTTCTTCCCCTTCGACTTGGATTGGGAAGAAGCGAAAAGTGAAGTGGGTTTCAAAAGGCGAGTCGAAACTCCCTTTCTCAATTCTTCATCTGCTGTGAGAAGCATCCTATGCAACTCACGGTAAGAACAGTGAATCGCATTCATGTTGAAATACATAACAAACTGGCAATACGATGACAGTAGTGAACCGAGAATAACATTATGCCTCAGAGTTTCATTGAGAGGGGAATCCTAACGCAGCAACTACTCGATCAAATCAATCAAGTGAAGCACATGCGGGCTCACAGCCTACCCCTCATCAAGTTTAGAATGGAACAAATCCATCGAAACTCTATGAACCACGACCTCTTCCTGGTTCATGAAAAATTCACGAAGTTGTGTCATCATGCTATACGCGTCGTGCATCTCAAAGTAAGTCTTCTTAAGCTTAGAAGAAAGAGAACTCAGGATGAATGATTTAACCTTTAAATCATCATCCTTCCATCGATGGAAAGTCTCATGTTCTTCAGGAGATGCATCTGGTGATATAGCAAGCGGTAATGGACCTTCCAAAATATACCACAGCTTCTCGGAATTGAGGACAATCCACATGTCCATATCCTAATCCATAAAGTTTTCTGCGCCTTTTAGCTTATTCGTATCTAGCCTACGAGCAAAAATATTGGTTGGAGGTAACGCCATCGCAAATCTATCAAATAGACAGTGAATCAACGGTAAGCATATAAGTAAATAAAAGATAAATCGATTTCATAATATATCAATAAAGCATTAACTAGATCATGGATTTTTAATCTAAAAATGCCCCTCCCATTATTTCATGCAAAACTGTAAACCCCAAGCAGAATAAAAAACATGCGATAATCAAATCATTACATAATAGTGAAAGGTGGACCCCGTGAATATATTTCAGCTCACAGCTTTGGCACGTTCTCCCCTACGTATATTCATTAGGTAGACAACTTATTGTCAATCACTCAATAGTGACTTCTGGGTTATTGGTCCTGGTCGTTTCTCGTTGTGACAGCTTTGGCACGTTCACAAGGAGGCGTACCAAGGTTAAACTTGTCATTGATGAATTCAAGATACTTGTGAAACCCTGACAGCTTTGGCACGTTCAGGATTCCGCTTTCGCTTGAATTCACCTAACATCAAATATATCTGGTACAGATAAATTTCTACCGGCCATATCCTCAAATCTTTGGCACGTTCTCGGATATAGTCGCAGAAAATTTATCGATAAGCGGTATTGAAAAGACAGACCAATTAATATGCATCAAATACATATTAAATTAAAACCTTATTTCCAAATAGGGATTTTTCCGCTAAAGATGCTTTTACTTTATTTAATCAAATTAAATAAATACATGCATGCATAAAGTCGAGATTAAAGTCAATATTGAATTTTAAAGGCATAATCATACATCAAGCGTCCAGAATCAGACTCGCTCTAATACTATTTTTGTTGGGATTTTAAAAGGAATTACGGGTTGGCACAGCGGAGCGCGGAAAACTTATTTTTCCGATTTCATAAATTTTTCTTGGAATAATTAAATAAACTTATTTATTTAATTAACCAATACTTAAAATCTGAAATTTTAACCCAAGAAATCATATTTCTTATAATTACCATATTACCCCAAAGTTTTGCAAATTAATTATTTTGGTCATTAAAATGTCAAATTCATATTTAATTGATTCCAAATCAATCCCAAAATAATTTATACAATTTGCAACATAAACCAGAAACTTTTCCAGAATTCTGAAACTGCCCAGATTTTTCCAGAATTACGAAAACAACCCATATTTTTTATTAATTGGAATTTGGCCCAATTTGTTCAAAACACATCATGATCAAATCTAATCAATGTTAAATTTGCATACAATAAATATACATCAAATTATATCATATATATGAAAAACCCTTAAATTTGATTAGGTTAAGAACCCTAATTCACAAATTACTCAAATTTCACAATTTACATTAAATTGACAAAATTCAACACTTTAATCTTCCAATTACCACATGAAATTAATCAAGAACAATTCTAGGTTAATTATGAATGGCTAATTAACTCTTGAATGACAACTTTAATTTTCTAATTAATTTATTAAGCTTAATAACAATAATAAGTAAATAAATTAATCATACATGCATAACATCCTCAACTAAGCTTCCAACAAATTCAATTACAAACTTAAGAGTAGAGAGATCAATCTTAGCCACACAATTGAAGATAAGATTAATAGAAACAATTGCTATCTTGAAGAAAAATGAGAAATACTTACAAATTTCCAAAACTTAAGCTTTTTCTCTTTTGGTTTTCCTTCAAAATGATCTCAACTCACTTTGTAATTTTTGTTAAACTTGTGTAAGTCTTGGAATATGAAACAAAACCATTTTGTATATTTTCCCCTAAATGTCGATTTTTCAAGTCCAAAAATAAACAACAAATTATTTATTTTAATTTGAATTTCATTGGCACACATTTTGGCTTAATTAAAGTAACACTTTAACTTTAATAAAGTTATCAAAAATTTGTTCCAATAATAACATGCCGTTTCCAAAGAAATCATTACTTAAAATATATTTATTTTATTAATTAATTTAATTATTTAACAATTAAATAATTAATTAATAAATATAAATATCTTAAATATATGTTTTATATTTACATTAAATTCTCAAATACATATATTAATGATATAAGTAAAAATATCACAAATTGATATTTAATTAATGTGTATTTAATAATATCAAATATTAAATATAAATACACATTAATTCGGAAATGACCGTTAGGTCCCGATTGCATGTATTTTTCGTTTAACCGTTAAACGGGTTATAAATAATCAGTATTATTTATAAAAGTTGCCCTAGTGCTCTACGAGTATATTTCATTAGTGAGACTCTCTATATTCAGGCATATCCGTCACGAAATCAAATTTCCTGTCCATAATTCATGCACCCATGAAATATGAAGAACACAGATAAACTCTCTGAATCATACAGGCCGAGGTCACTACATACGTATAATCTCTTCGTCACAGGTATCCGGATTAATCCAGAGATATAGATATAAACGTCAAATCTCTATAGATATAATCACGTCGATGTTTCTATTAGAAATCCCTTAAAAACACTTAGAACTAATTTTTACAGATTACTAATTACATATTGAATACCTATGCTCTATACACATAGATCCTATCTTGATACACACATGATATCTTGAGCATCAGTCCACACCCAACGAACAGACGAAGGTCTGATCTAAATAGATCGGTGACGTGACTGCCATCTAAGTGTGAAGGATAACTCAGATATCCATAGTGGTATCTCAATTCAAAGAATCACTATGCTCACTCAAACCGAGAAGATTCTTATTGACGTTAGTGTACCATCCATTAATAATTTTTGGTGAGTCCTTCAGTTTTTATCCGCTACAAACACCTACACGTCTATACGAGTCTCCAAGACTCATGGTTCACAGAGAAAGCATCGGAATCCAAGATTCCAATATACGAAATGTACCAG
This sequence comes from Zanthoxylum bungeanum, assembly GCA_019454045.1. NCBI lineage: Eukaryota > Viridiplantae > Streptophyta > Magnoliopsida > Sapindales > Rutaceae > Zanthoxylum > Zanthoxylum bungeanum. The sequence goes on from SKCR01036230.1 coordinate 10,498, forward strand.
TCTCAATGGGTTTACTTTACTGACCAAGTAGTGTAAACCTTGACCGGGAACATTCTAAGAATGGCAACGTCATGATACAACTCAATGTCAGTTGCGACGCTTTTGTAATAGTGTCATAACTAATCATTCTAAGGTCGGTTACGTCTTTACCATATTAAAGAAGAAGTTATATAAAAGAAACTATTCATTTTATTCATAAAAAAATGATACATTAGTATTTACAAGGAAATACATAATAAAATTGGCGCTCAAAGCACCAACCCAAACAGTTACGTATCGTCGTCCTCTCATTTGGTATCGGAGTTCATGGTTCTAAGGTTTGATTTCCTATTTTTCTTATTTTTCATTGAGCCATTAACTTAGTTTTCATTAATGTTGATTTTCGGCCATGGGTATTTGACTCCCTATTTCGGTTTCGTCCATTGTTGATTTTTTTTTTTCTTGTTCTTGTTAATTTGGGATCAGCTTAGCTTGGTTGACATTCTGTTATTGAAGTGTTCTGGAAAATCTGATGTTTTTTCTTCATGTCAGTTTCGATCATCTAGGCAAATTTGGATATTTCATGTTCTTTGTTTGAATCTTATATTTATTGTTAATTACATGCAATTAGTTTTTATTGTCTTAGATATTATTCATAGCATGTTTGGATTGATCTAATCTGGAATCATCATTCTAGAATTTGCTATGAACTTGTACGCATACATTCATTGTGTTCTTAGTATAATCTTGTGAGTTTGAGTGATATTACAAAAGAAAAAATGATAGAGTGTGTTATTTTTCAGTGTTGATACTTGAATGATAAGATTATGTTGAGAGCACAAAAAAATTGAACTAGATTGAGAGTTTAGCATACTATTGCATCGAAAATGTTCATACAGGCACTATGTCGTCCGGGGGTCATATTTGGTCTCAAATTCGCTTCAGAACATTAGTTACGGGAAGAAAAATATTTTTGAGATTTCTGAATTTGAATATAATTTGCATTGTTTTTGTATTCTAGTTCTTTACTTATGTAATTGTGAGTAAAAAGAAAGAAAATAGAGACTAAAAAAAAAGAGAAAAAATATAGTAAAATCACAAGATTTACTAAGTGTCGCATTGGATGTTTGCATACTTGTTTGCGCATTTAGCTAACTTATCATTTTTCTTATTCGCAACATTCTAGCCTTAAGTCTTTTTGATTGAGTCTTCGTGATTACTACTGTTATTCTTTTGGGATATATGCCCTAGAGATATATGTAATATAAACGAAATTATTTGTTATGAAATAAAATATGTATTATTCATTTATCAAATGTTTGATTTAAATCACATATTGTATATTATCTGGTTTACCATTGATTACTCATGTGTTTTCAGACTTAGTGTATGGGTGTCATACACAAGAGTATTTAAGTCTAAAGTTAGTAATCTAAAATAGTCCATAGAGAGAAAATAAAAATGTAATTTGTTTGTGCTTTATCTGTAGCTGTGGTCCATTTTATAATTGTATGGCGACCTTGATCCGGGATCGTCCATATGGTTACATGAGAATAAAGGCACATGATATGATTTGATCGTATAAGACTGGACCCAGATAGAAATGAGTTTTTTATAATATCTGTTAAATAAAGAAATTCATTTCGATCTACTAGAGGGTCATATATGGATTGCTCTGAATCCTGAGTGTATTGCGAACTCCTGCATGACAGGTTATGTCCCTTGCTTTACAAAGGTGAGGTTGATGTAGCAATCCCGACCAATAGCTACGTACTTTGGGGACATGGTTTTGTGTGTAGCTAGGGACATTTTACATAGATATGAAGTTCACTCCTTCTTGCCAGAAATATAGCAGTATCTTCCTTAAGGTTGATTCGATTCTTAAATGATTAGAGCGCTCAAGTTTTTCTATTGCGAATAGAAAGATTAATATTCATAATGGTTATGAATAAATCGTTCATTAGAGAATCAATTGTATTTAAGGTAAAATTAATTAGACGGGTGTAACAGACATTATGACCCGGCTCTAATTATGAGATACTTGTGAAGAACCAATTCGTATGTAATGACTATATCGATGGACACCGACGTAGTTCGGTTTATTTTATCTATCTACGACATCGAGAGTGCAGCTTCAAGTTTTTAGTAGAATACCTGAAGTTAATAATTCAGAATATTTAATTAAGAGTTAAATTAATATTCCAGGATTCTTAGAGCTCGGAACTAAAGGTTCATTTGGTCCCCGTGCTAGCTCGATATACTGTAGCAAATTAATATAATTCGATAATCCAATTATATATTCACATATACATTATTATTAATGGCATTAATATTATATATATATTATTTATTTATTTATCACACATGTAATCTTATATTATATTTAATATAAAGTTTTATTTTGTAAATGATTATAAGATAATCATTTAAATAATAAATATTTTATAAAATTAAATTATGATATATAATTTAATATATTGATTTTGAATTAATGAGTTCAAAATTTGATTTAGAAACACATTGTTTAAAATTAGTTATTACAATTTCTTTTATAGTAACTTGTTTAATGTAATTATTATTTTCATTAAACCAAATTTGTTGTTACTAAAATAAGATGGTGGCCGAATTTGGTAGAGGGATAAGAAAGGTTTTTTATTTTGATTTTACACAAATATTAAACCCTAAGTATAAAAGGATAAATTTTTTATCCTTTTACCCTAATTCATGCTTGTGAAACCTTAGCCACCCTTGTTCAAAGTTTTCTTTCAAGTGTTGAGAGAAAAAGAGAAAGAACAAAAAGAAAAAAAAAATCTGGTGTGACATTCTTGATCTCTAAATTGTTTAGAGATTATTTTTGTGAGTCAAGCTCACCCTTGTCTTTGTTAGTTGCGAAACAAAGCACGGTAGATCATTCAGAGTTAGAACATAAACATCATCTTCTTTTTTTGCCTTCACTCGGCAGTGAGCAATAAGTTTGGCTGACTGCTGCATCTCAACACTAATTTCGAGGCTCAATTTGATTTAATTTTTATCTAAAAATTTTTGGGAATGCAGAGGGGTGTTTTAAGGGCGTTATGGGGCTGTTTTGGTGAGAAAAATCAGACCTGAATCACATCTACACCACAAGCATTTCTTGGACTTATTTGGGTGTTCAATGAGCGCATATTGGGTGCTAAACGGTTTAGATATGATCTCCTATTCGGGGGTTGAAAAAAAATTTAAAACATAAGTAAAATATCTTACCGGGGCTAGACAGAGTCAACCATTAAAGGGAAAAGGCAGAAAATATTTTCTAGGTTGATCCCAGTGCCTAAACCGCTTCCACCGTGTTAGGAAATCGGTTCCTACAATTGGCATCTAGAGCGTGGTTAAAAAGTATTCTTAACCCTTCTATTTTCATTTAATTGTTTTTATTTATATGAGATATAAATTATTTTATGCATGTTGTGATGAGTAGGCACATTATTATATTCATATGATGAATGTTTTTTTTTTATTCATGAGATGAATGTATTGCATTGATCGTAAATTTTTCCGGCTCTTATTTTATGTTATTTTTGGTTTTGAGAATGTAAGACCAAAAGGCCATTTTTTTACAAGTGTTGTAAATTTTATTTTCTTATGTAAAAGTTTCAAGTTGTAACATTTTATGGATTTTGGAGTGTCGATGCAGACAAAGACTCAACACCCCTCCATGGAGCAAGATTTGAAGACCAAGAGATGCATTAGAATATTTTGTATTAATTAGATTAGTATAGAAAAATAAGAGCGTGATCAATACAATTTTTTTTATGTAATATGTATGCTTATTTCGAAATATTTGAATAACATGTCATGTAGTTTAGGGTGCCTACTCTTGTATTTTCACATGTCATAACATGTTTTAGATGCATAGATATTCTAGTCATAAAATGTGATTTTATGATATTTAAAAAAGTTAAATTGGAATATGATATGCATGAAAATAAATTAATTAGATTAATTGGTTTAATTGTTTAAATTTGAAAATTCAAAAATTTAATATAAATATGTTTTATAAGTGCATTATGTTTTTCTTTGGTATATCAGATGGAAATCTGGACGTAAATTTCATAGCCAATTCCGAATGGATGGTAGTGTGGTCTGTACTCGAGATACAATTCCATGTACCATTGGAATTTATAAGATACTTATATTAATTAAATAGTTTAATTAAAATTTTATCCACTTTTGAATTTTAAATTTTAAACTTGTTAGTGAACTAATATTTTAAGTATTAAAATATATTAGGTCACTAAACCAAACTTAATTAAATTAGTTTAATTAAGTTAAATATTAGTTGAGACTAATGGAAATTAGTGAATAAAATTTTATGAGTTAAAATTGGTTAGATCACTAATTATAAACTAGTGTAATTTAGAAGTTATGTTTTAGCTGCACATATACTTGTAAATACTAGTGAATTAAAATATTAGATATTTTATGTAGAAACCTTAAATTTTAAAATAGTGAATGTGAGATGGATATACAACAATATATCTCGTGACCTCCGTTATTAGTCCGAAAATGTGAGATTCAAAAGACACATCGAGACAGCTTTGTTTTCGTCCCCCTACGGTTGGTGTCCATTTTGGGTCAATATCAAGTTTGGATTTTGAGAGGATAGGAACTCTAGAAGTATCTGGTGAACGGACCTCCCTTACTGCGGTACTTAACTAGCTAAGTCCAAGAGTTATGAAACAACAAGTTACATGCACGAAAGAATAATTAAATGTTAATCAAAATTCCTTGATCAAATCAAACGGTGGTTGGTTAATATCGGAATAAGAGTTATTTCCACATATATTAATCAATTGAGATTGTCTCGATCTATCATCCAAATACGTGACCTACCCTACGACGACACTTATTTGTGGGATGATAGATTTCTGTGACATAGTAATTCTTTTAGGTTTCTAATTCATTATATATAGTTCATGCATCATGTTTAATTTTATACCGAATGTTTGATGATTTTAATATGCGATGAATGGATATTAAATGCATATTTATTTAATTTTAATTTAGCCATGGTTTCTTCTATTATTACTATTCTCTTAAACGATAAATTAACGAGAGAAAATTATATTAAGTGGAAAAGTAACATGTACGCAATCTTGATTTTTGAAGACCTTAAGTTTGTCCTGATGGAGGAATGTCCTCCCGAGTCAATCAGAATTCTGGCCAAGCTGTTCATGATGCCTACCACAAATGGGTCGCGGCCAATGAGAAAGCCCGCTGCTACTTGTTAATAGGGATGTCCGAGGTTTTTGCTATAAAACATGAGCCAATGGCTACAACATCTTTGATGATGGAGTCATTACAGGGCATGTTCGGGCAGCCTTCAGATCGTCAAAGTCATGAGGATATTGTCTAAGCGATGACTGCCAAGATGAAGAAAGGAACATCAGTCTGAGAGCGCGTCTTGAGGATGATGACCTATCTCAATACGACCGAAACTCATAGAGCTCGTATTGACGAGCATAGCCAGGTCACCTTGATCGTGAAAACTCTTATGAAGAGTTTCCTGTAGTTTAAAAGCAACAATGTTATGAACAAATTATTTTCCACTTTGACTTAACTGCTAAATGTGCTCTCCCATTACGACTCATTGCTGATGGATCCTCGTAAGCCGAGTGGAGAGGAAAATATTACCGAATATTCTAAGTCTGCAAATAAGAAGAAGAAAGGCACTGGGAAGGCTAAGACAAAGCCAATAAAGAAGAACAAAAAAAGCTCTAAGGATGCCAAACCCAAAGGAAAGTGTTTCCATTGCAATAAGGATGGGTATTGGAAAAGAAATTGTCCTAAATACCTTGTCGAGCTGAAAGAGAAGAAGTCCACAGGTAAATACGATTTCCTTTTCATCAAATATCTATTAGTGGAGGATGATAAATCCGCATGGATTTTTTGATTTTCGAGCTACTAACCATGTTTGTTCTGCCTTGCAGCTACTTGATTCATAGAAGGATTTTGCTGAAGGTGACTACACCGTGAGGGTTGGGACATGGGATGTCGTTTCAGCAAGAGCAATGGGAGTTTCTACTTTAAAATTTTTAAATAATAGTTATTTATGTTTAAACAATGTGTTATTTATTCATGGTTTTCGTAGGAATTTGATTTCTATTTTTAAAATTTTGGATGACATTTTTTCTATTTCGTTTAATAATAATTTATTTATTTTTGGTAGAAATGAATTAACTAGATGCGAATGAAACTTTGAAAAATAATTTATATGAGTTAAGGTTGTTAACATATTATTCACAGCTCAATACTAAAATGTTTAAGGTCGAAAAACCTAAAACTAAACGGCAAAAGATTTCTCACGATGACACATATCTGTGGCATCATAGACTTGGTCATATTAGCCTTGACCGGATAGATAGGTTGATAAAGAACAGAGCTTTAAACCAGTTAAAGCTTGGGACTTTACCAGTCTGCGAATCCTGTCTAGAATGAAAGATGACCAAGAGACCTTTTACTGGAAAAGGTATATGAGCCAGTCAACCACTTGAACTAATGCATTTGGACATTTGTGGACCGATAAATGTAAGAGCCCAATGAGGTTATCAATACTTTGTCATATTTATTGACGATTATTCAAGATATGGGTACGTTTACCTAATGCAACACAATTCAGATACCTTTGAAAAGTTCAAAGAGTATCGTGCTGAGGTTGAGAACCAATTAGGTAAGAGGATAAAAAATCTACGATCGGATCATGTAGAATAATACTTTGATAGAGATTTTGAGGAATTCTGAGTTGAGCACGAGAAAATATCCAAACTCACAGCACCTGAAACACCACAGTAGAATGGCATTGTAGAGAGGAGAAATCGAACCTTAGTAGATGTGATAAGATCTATGTTTAGTTATAGTTCACTGCCTAGTTCATTCTGGGGATATACATAGCAAATAACAATGTATATCTTTAATGTAGTTCCATCTAAGTCTGTTCCAACGACTCCCTTAGAGTTGTGGAGTGGTCGTAAAGCTAGTTTACAATATTTCCGCATATGGGGGTGTCCAGTACATGTGCTGAAGAATAAGATGGAGCCATATTCTCAATTGTGCCTATTTATAGGCAATCCTAAGGAGACTAGGTGTAATATCCCTAATATTTTTTGGAACGGTTCTGGAAGATTCTCAAATTGAAGTTTAGAATTTGGAACGGGATTCTATTCGAAAATAAGAGTTTATGTGTTAGAAAAAAGATTGGAACGTTTTAAAGTCATGCTTCGTTGAGTTAGAAATATGCGTGGTTTCGAGAACCGGTTACGCGATTTCTGATTTTATCGTTATACGCATTAAAGTTTCTTATATTGACTATAACAATAGCAAACTAACTCCGATTGAGCTGATTTTTAAACCATTGGACTCATTTTTCTGAGATGAACAACTTTCGTGTTGAACACTTTTCGAAATATAAATCAGAAGGGCTTCAAAAATGAAAGTTTTCGAGAAAACCCCATGATAGGGACCTAATTATAATTTTTGGGGGTCTGAATATAAATTTCAGAAACTTTTCTATAAATACCCATAGTTTTCAGAAATTTCCAAAATGGAAAACCATCCCAAATCTCCCTCACGACCCCCCGATCCCAAAAATGCAAAAGGGTCACTCTTGTCGTGCCGGCAGCCTACCGCCTTCGTCGGTCAATGCGACGTCATAAGGGGGTGCACTAACCACCCACATGTCTTCTACTGGCCGACGGTGGCCCCTAGCTCATCGATATCGGTGAGAATGATGAGGATTTCACTAGAGTTTGGTTTTCTCGATCTCGGTTGGTCACTTCATTTCACGGCCCGAGCCACCCATAAAATCGAAGCTCTCGGAGAGTACTAAAAGTTGGCGATGACGGATTTTCCATTCCTTACATGGTTGCATGTAAAATGAGGTAAAACGATTCGAATGAATAGTGACATATGGTGAACACTAGCTTCAATAAAAAAATCCATTGTATCCAGCTCGTTTTTGGGATCGTTTAGAGTCCGTATATGCCATCAAAATCACGGTAAGACCATCCAGTAAAAAGTCGCTAATTTCAAGTTTTCTGTTAAATATTCGGATGTATCTAGTAGCTTCGTAAAATAGAAAATTGATATAGATTGAATTTTTTGAGAATTAGTATTTTGGATATGAGCATTTGGTAGAATCGGAGTAAAAACGGAACGAGTTGGTCGATCAGATAGAATATGCAAGTTTTTGGTAAATGTGGGTTTTTTCGTATAATGATGTGTTTTACTTTTAACAATAGTTATGCATTATATATGATATTACGAGAATGTTTGGATAAATCCTGGTAGTTTTGGAGGGTTTGGGACCATTCCGTAGCATTTGCAGAAATATTTTTGGAAGATTACCAAAAAATACGTAAATCGAGAATTTAAGTTAACTGATGACTTAGGTTAGTTTATAATGATATTTTGAAATCAGACCTGATTTGGTTGTTCTGGAAAGATCTGTAATTTTATCGTAATTAAATCAAGAATACTGTAAGTTGCGATTCTAACGACATTTCACCATTTGTTTTGATAGATTTATCTAAGACCTGGAGCACTCGCGAAGCTAGGTAAGTAACCCATGCGATGTGTTCTTGAATCTTTCTTTCCCCATTTTTAATGTATATAGATATATATACCTATATGTAAAGATAATTGAAAGGTTTATGATAGTTAAAAGATGGATTTGAGAAAGAACTTCGAGATCGTGAACAGTTGAGTTAGTCGACCATCATAGGTATGACCTTTGTCATTTTTATGATATGAAGTGAGATGTTTGACGATCCTAAGTCTGTATGTATGTATTGATGCATTCTGAAGTGAAATATTTGAGGATAATGCTATGATATGAAGTGAAAAGTTTGATGAGTTTGACTGCTACATATATATATTGATGCATGTAAGTGTATGAACACGTAATGGTTGTATATGTATGTGATGATAAGTTTTAAATAATTTGAGTATACAAGATCGGTGAATGTGCTTGTGTATAAGAAATCATTTGATGAGTTTATGTTATATGGTGTGTGTGCCTGTGTGTATGTTTGATTGGATGATTCGATGTGTAGTAGTCGAGCTGATTAGGAATCCATTCGGACACAATTCATCTCATATCTATTCTAAAAATAGGTAATGAGTCTCGTACGAGTATTGTATGTAAGCCAACAATATTTATGTGTTGTTGAATGACATGATCTTTGATGTATCGATTGCTATGTGTGCTTCGTTGTGGTTATGTGATGTTTGTAAATATGTCTAAGTGTATGTATATGTATGATAGAACTCGTGATATGTATGGACCGTGTATGCTTTTGTGAAATGAATGGATGATTTGTAACTGATTTGAATATCAGAGGTTATAAACCGTGTTTGCTAAGTTGTAATAGTATGTTATGTAAGTATATGTGTAAGAATTATAAAATTGTATTTGTACATATATAAGAGGAGTGTGCTATGGTATGTGTGAATGAAAATGAACCCCAAGTGTTAAGCTATTGTAAAGTTATCCTTGATAAAAAAAAAAGGTTAAAGAAATATTATTTTGGTAGTGAAGATAGTCTGTAACTGAATAGAAGAAAGTAAGTTTTGAATAGAAGAAAATATCTTTTGATTTCAAGGAAGAATGTTGGTTTTATCGATTTGATGATATTTCAAAGATGTTTAATCGTAATAAAGTATATTAAATCTGACTTCACGTCTCATATGATGGAAATGGATTTTATGTAAAATGACTTGTTCTGTGATGTTCGGAATGATATTTTGTGAGATTTGAATGTTTGGCTAGTAAATTGGCATATATGAGAATTTATCATGGTAAAATATAAAGGATAATAAAATTGATAAATCTAAACTTGTAATAATTTAGTAATTCTGATAAACTACTGATGTGTTAGATTTGTTTATTTGATGTATATGTTTGGCTTGTTTGTTGTGATACTAGCATGGTTACTTACTGAGATTTTAAAACTCACATCAAACCAATTTGCTAGATTTACAGGCTGGCTTCCATATTTGACAACCACTTCAGCTTTGGAAGTCATGCTCGAGACGCGGATCACCTAAGCACCAGTCACCCTCGCGAGCGTCTTGGGAAAAGTTTTAGAAATTAGAGTATGTGATTTGTATTTTATTCATTAGTGCTGAGCACACTGTTTGTATATGTTAAGTAAATGTTATGATTGCTTATGATGTTGTGGGCACAGAGCCTTGATTTTGATAGATGATGTGGGCAAGGAGATCCTAGGGTATGATTTTGATGAGTTTTTGTGGACCTGAGGTCCTTTTATTTGTTTGATGTTTATTTCATGTTCGTTTTGACGTTTGACTGAGATCTAGGTTGTATAGTTTTAGGATACATCATGCCAGATTTTCTGTAAATTTGGAGGCTTATGGAGATGAGTTAATCATGTCTCATGTCGGTAGCATCCTACTTCTGGGGGGGTGTTATAGTTGTGGTATAAGAGTAAAAGTTTAGGTGTTGGTGACTGCAGCTATAGGGTATCTGTTTTCATGAGTACGTTTTCTGCTATGTATAGACTATATAGGTCTCATGTTTGAAATTTGAATTGATTTGTGGTATATGGTATGATGTGCTGTGATTTTGGTTTATATGGGTGATTTGGATTATTTGTATATGTTTGTGTACTATGAATATATGTAGGTGTACTAAGTTAAAGTATATGGTTTATATAGATATATGTATAGGTAAGTAATGTGAATTCAAGGTGTTTTGAGGTATGAGGGATTCTATAATGTTGATAGTCTGAATTGTGAACTGATATTTTGAACCATGTTTTGAAAACATGGTATTGATTTTTGGCATAAAAGTGTTTTGAAAAGAAAAAGGAAAGGAAAGAAGAAAGAAAAAAAGATTTTAGATATTTTGATTTTGATTATGAAGAATAAAGAAATATTTCAGCCTCAACGCTTGACTCACGTTTTCATTTTTTGAGATTTATCGATACGTTTTTGTCTCGGTACTCGAAAATGATTTTGATGTTTTTAAATTGTAAGACTTATTTCCGTCGAGACGCTCGAAAATCTATTTCCGTCACGGTGCTTGATGATTTTAATTTTTTGATTCTCTGAGGCGCTTGTATATGCTTCGTTTCAGCTTGGTCGGGGCACTTGTTATGGGGTCCAGACCATCAGAAAATGGCCGGCCCACTACTCTGTTGACATGGTTCGTACATTGTCTAGTTTGTGCGCGCGACTGAACAATGAACGCTTGATATGTATTTTGAAAAGTTTATCAAATATTATTTTTGATTTATACATATTTATGTTTTATGGGGGAAATGACTTCAAAAGAATTATATTTTGATTTTGATATATTTTGATATTGTTTTTGATATTATACGATATGATATTTTCTATCACGGTGCTTGTATATGGTTTTTATAATTTTATAATTTGATATGATATGTTTCTGTTGTGGTGCTTGTATAGGGGTTGTCCAACTATAGTGGGCCGACCCAATCATCTGTCAGCAGGGGATCATTTCATTCATTCTCTGATTTATGCATGCGATTTGGGGCATTATGTTTTTGTTATATGTTTCGTCCAATTGCGTTATGCTGAATACTCGACAATGATTTACGATGATGGGTTTTGAAACTAATTTTGTTTACAGTAAAAGCGTTTTTCAAATGTATTTTCGAAATGATTTTTGAAAGAGATCATTTTACATTTTCTATTTTGGATGATGACAGAGATTGATCAATTTCAGACTATCAACATCATAAGAGCATGTATGATTATTTATCACTTCTGACTGTGACAATGGATGTATTTGTTAATATAAAAGATTTTGTTCGTTACAAGAGTAATATGTAAGTTTATGGTTAGTCACAGATCTTTTGGGTATTGTGATGGTTATTAGTGATATGTTGTCAGCCATACAATATTGTATGTTAGATTGGATATGTACGTATGTAAAATTTGATATTGATGTTGTTTGGATATATGATATTCAATGACATGATATGAAATGAATGAGTTCCATTTTATATTGTGGACGAAATAGATAGTATAAAAATTGGTGTAAAGTTTCCGTTTTGATACTGTATTGACTGCGTGTAAAAACATGTGCTATATTCCTAGTCTTAAATGATGTATGTGATTGGTTGTATAGAATCCATGTTTGATTTTGTTTTTTGTTGATGGATGAGTGTGAAATGGTGTGATCGTGTTTCTATGGATGATGGTGAATTGAGATGATAAGTTTGATGTGTTATTGGTATAAAATGTATGATTCGATGTATTTTGTTTTGAAATAGCATAGTTTGTATTGGTGTGAGAAATATATAACTTTTGAAAATATGTGAAATGATGTGACCTCCGAATACGGATAAGATGGTAATGTACGTACAATCAGTTTTGAATGATCAGATATAAGAACGGAGAAAATTTGAGGATGAAATTTTTATAAGAGGATAAAATGTAATATCCCGAATATTTTTCAGAATGGTTCTGGAAGATTCTTGAATTGAAGTTTTGCATTTAGAACAAGATGCTATTCGAAAATAAGAGTTTATATGTTATAAAATAGATCAAAACTTTTAAAAGTGAAGCTTCGACGAGTTGGAAAAACGTGTGGTTTCGAGAATCGGTTACGCAATTTCTGATTTTATTGTTTTACGCATAAAAATTTCTTATCTCGACTATAAAAATAGCAAACGAACTCTGATTGAGCTTATTTTTGAACCATCGAAAACCTTTCATGTGGAACACTTTTATAAATTATATCAGAATGGCTTTAGTCACCCTCACGAGTGTCCTGAGAAAAGTTTTAGAAATTAGAGTCTATGATTTGTATTTTATTCATTCGTAATGAGAACGATGTTTGTATATATTAAGTAATGTTATGATTGCTTATGATGTTATTGGCACAAAGCCCTTGAGTGTTGATAGATGATGTAGGCAAAGAGCCTTAGGGTATGATTTTGATGAGTTTTGTGTAGACCTGAGGTCCTTTTATTTGTTTGATGTTTATTTCAGGTTTGTTTTGATGTTAGAATAAGATCCAAGTTGTCCAATTTTAGGATACTTCATGCCAGATTTTCTGTAAATTTGGAGGCTTATGGAGATGGGTTAATCATGTCTCTTGTCGGTAATATCCTGCTTCTGGCGAGGTGTTACACTAGGGGTGGATTCTTTTATAGTCTTAAAGATAACAAAGTGCTTGTGTCGACAAAATCTAAGTTTCTTGAGGAGGACTATATGAGGGAGTGTAAACCTTGAAGTAAAGTATTACTCGAGGAGTTACTTGCTAGTTCGACCAGCATACCATCGTCAACAACGGTTGATAAAAATATAGCACCTTCGACATTTGATCATCAGATGCAAGTTTTTCAGATTGATCTGCCACCTAGATGTATTGGGAGTGTTGTATGACAACCTGATCACTATCTAGGAGTTGGAGAGGCACAAGTTGTCACTTCCAGCGATGGTGTAGATTATCCATTAACCTATTGTAGTGCATTTGATGATTCTGATAAAGATGAATGACTCAAAGCCATAAACCTCGAGATAAAGTCTATGTACTTCACCTAAGTCTAGGAACTTATAAGCCAACCTATTAGGGTAAAACCCATAGGTTACAAGTGGATCTAAAAGAGAAAGAGAGAAGCAGATGGGAAGGTACAACCCTTCAAGCCTAGGCTAGTGGCCAATGGTTATACCTAGAAAGAAGGAGTTTTCTATGAGGAGACTTTCTCGCCAGTAGCCATACTCAAATCCATCCACACTCTTCTATCCACTGCCGCATATTATTACTATAAGATTTAAAAAATGGACGTCAATACAATATTTTTTAATGGAAATCTTGATGACTATATCTATATGGTACAACCAGAGGGGTTTATATCCCAAGGTCAATAGCAAAAGGTTTACAAGTTGCAAAGGTCCATTTATTGACTTTATGAAACATCTCGATCTTGGAACATAAGATTTGATACCATGATCAGAACATCGATGAGCCTTGTTTATACAAGCGCGTCATTGACGGAAAAGTGGTTTTTCTCTTTTTTTATGTCGATGATATTTCACTAATTGGGAAAGATGTAAAACTATTGTTGGACGTGAAAACCTGGCTAGCTAACGAATTCCAAATAAAATATTTTGGAGAGGCCAGTTATATACTTGGGATCTAGATTCTTCGGGATCGAAAGAGACGACTGTTAGTTATGTCTCAGGCATCTTATATCTATAAGATCCTTGTGCAATTTGGGATGCATAATTCCACGAAAAAAATTTGCCTTATCGATATGAAATCATTTATCGAATGAACAGTCTCCTAAGACATCTAAAGGAGTTAAGGAAATGAGACATATCACATATGCCTCAACAGTTGGTAGTCTCATGTATGCTATATTATGCACGAGACCAGATATCTATTTTGCAGTGGGAATATTCAGTAGGTTTCATTCCAACCTAGGATTAGAACATAGGGTGGCTGTGAAACACATTCTCAAGTATCTTAAGAGAACGAGAAATTATTTGCTTGTATATTCTAGTGAGGATATGATCCTCATATGATATACGAACTCTGATTTTCAAACGGATTTCGATTTTAGGAAATCAACATATGGATCAGTGTTTACTCTTGGTGTTGGGGCCATTATGGAGAAGCGTAAAGCAATCTTGTATTGCTGACTCCACCATGAAGGCTGAGTATTTAACAGCTTGCAAAGCAGCCAAGGAAACATTCTGGCTCCGGAAATTCTTGGGAGATCTAAATATTATTCCAGATATGGATAAACCACTCACAATTTATTGTGATAATAGTAGTGCAGTGGAAAATTCCAAAGACCCAAGAAACACAAAATGGGAAAGCATATAGAGAGAAAATATCATCTCCTCAAGGAGATTGTGTAGAGATGAGACAATCTGTCACGAAAATTGTATCCATGGAGAACCTAGCAGATTTTTTTACAAAGAACTTGTCAGCTAAAGTGTTTGAAAGTCACATAGAGGATATAAGATTATGTGACATGTCTCATTTGCTTTAGTGCAAGTGAGAGATTGTTGGGATATATGCCCTAGAGCTTCATGTAATGTAAACAGAGTTATTTGTTATGAAATAGAAGATGCATTATTCATTTATCAAATGTATGACTTAAATCACATATTGTAAATTATATTGTTTACCCTTGATTACTCATGTGCCTTCAGACTTAGTGTATGAGTGTCATACACAAGATTATTAAGTCTGAAGTTAGTAATCTAAAATAATCCATAGAAAGCAAACAAAACGGGTAATTTGTTTATGGTTTATCTATAGTTGCGGTCCATTCTATAAATATATGGCGACCTTGATCTCAGATCGTTCATGTGGTCACATGAGAATGAAGGTGCCTTATATGATATGATCATATAGGACTGGACCCAGATAGAAGTGAATTTCTTATAATATCCGTTCAATCAAGAATTCATTTCGATCTACTAGATTTCTATACATTGGATTTATCTGAATCCTGAGTGTACTGCAAACTCTTGCATGGCAGTCTATGTCCTTTGAATTAAAAAGGTGAGGTTGGTGTAGGAATTCCAACCAATTGCTACGTACTTTGGGGACATAGTTTGGTGTGTAGCTGGGGACGTTTTAAATATATATGGAGTTCACTCATGCTTGCAAGAAATACATGAGTATATTCCTTAAGGGTTGATTCGGTACTTGAACGATTGGAGCGCTCAAGTCTTTCTATTGCGAATGGAAAGATTAATATTAATGAACATAAAAAGTGCACATTTATTAAATGAAAAATTAATCATTTTAAACTTATAGTTTTATTAATCCCCTTAATTAAGCACATTTGTTAAATAGTTATATTTATGTTTATTGTGATTTTTATATTTTATGTAGGTGAAATAATACTTTGGATGCATATCTAGAAAAACGGACTTGATATTTGGATTTTGGATGCTAGAAATTTAATATGGCGTTCTAACAGTGTGCAACTTCGGAAATTTCAACCCTGCGTAATATTCGTATTATAGACATAACGTTTTATTTCGATATCGGATTGAAGTGATTCTAGTTCCAATTTAAGAAGACTCAAAGATCTACAACTTTACTGTTCACAAGAGTTTATAATTATGAAGTTTTCAAGATAAAAAATGATGAAACATTCAAAGTGTGTTATATGTAATTATTAAAGTCATTATAAAAAAATAAACAAAAAAAAAAGAAAATGACAATCTACAATTGTCAAACTTCCACCAAACATGCTTTCATGTTTGGTGGAGAAAATGGTGGAGGAAATGGTGGAGAAAATAATGGAGAAATTGGTGGAGAAAGCTTGCAAAATTTCTATAAATAGATGCGCTCTACACCTCATTTTCCTCAGCTTCCTTCACACGATTCTCTCTGAACTTTTGTGAAGAGATCAAGCTCTTGTGTGTTTTATTTTCTTTAAAACTTTCTTGTATTCTTGTTTTATTTCAGTAATAAAATTATGTGTATTTTTATTCAAATTATGAGTAGTTGATTCCTTTTTACTGGGGAAAAGGGTGAAATTTATAAAATGAAAATATAGATTAATCTCACTTATATTATAATATATAAATTGTAATCTAATGATTAATACTTAATTTAAATCTTGATTAATTATTGACAAACTTTGCTATCGCCTCTATGGCTGATTTTATTTATTTGGCATAATTGAGTACATAATTGGACTTATTATAGACAAAAGTTATCACCGCCTTTATGGCTGGTTTTATATATTTTGACATAATTAATTCCTGAAATAAATTAATTTGGTAATAATGACAAATTATATATATATTATAAAAAGTGAGATTTGTATATTTAAATATTAAAAGTGGATCCCATAACCCCAATATTTTATTTTATTACTGCAGTTTAAATTAATATTTCTAATCACTTCAAACAATTCATCATTTTTATTTTCACTCAAATTATTATTTTATTTTACTAAAGTTATTCCCTGTTGATCGATCCCGGTCTTACCGGGTTAATTTTTTTACTTCGACACTCTTATACTTGGGAGTAAAGAACCACTTTTTGAGCGTGTCAATATTCATAATGGTTATGAATAAATCATTTATTCAAGAATCAATTGTTAGGGTTGGTGCTCAGAGCGCTATTTTTCTTATGTATTTCCCTGCAAATACTTATGTAACATTTTATTATGAATAAAATAAACAGTTTCTATTATATATGACATCTCTTTTTATATAGTAAAGACTTAAATGACCTTAGAATGATTAGTTATGATACTATTGCAAAAGCGTCGCAACTGACATTGAGTTGTATCATAATGTTGTCATTCTTAGACAGTTCCTGGTCAAGGTTTACACTACTTGGTCAGTAAAGTAACCTGTTGAGACTGGTACATGTCGTATATTGGAATCTTGGATTCCAATGGTTTCTCAATGAACCATGAGTCTTCGAGACTCGTGTAGACGTGTAGGTGTTTATAGCGGATAAACACTGAACGACTCACCGAAGATTCTAAATGGATCCTACACCAACGTCAATAAGAATCTTCTCGGGTTGAGTAAGCATAATGATTCTTTGACTTGAGATACCACTGTGGATATATGAGTTATCCTCAACACTTAGATGGCAGTCACGTCACCGATCTATTTAGATCAGACCTCCGTCTGTTCATTAGGTATGGACTGATACTTAGGATATCCTGTGTGTATCAAGAAAGGATCTGTCAGTTCTGTGTACAGAGCATATGTATTCAATATGGAATTAACAATCTGTTAAATCAATAGGCATGTGGTACACTGTAGAAATTAGTTCTAAGTGTTATTAAGAGATTGCTAATAGAAACGTAATCGTGATTATATTCATAGAGATTTGACATTTATATCTATATCTTTGGAAAAATCTGGATACCTATGACGGAGGGATTATACGTATGTAATGACCTCGACCTGTATGGTTGAGAGAGTTTATCTGTGTTCGTCATAATTTACTGGTGGTGGATTATGGACACGAAATTAGATTTCGTGACAAATATTTGTGACGAATTTTCCTAAACCTAGAGAGTCTCACTAATGAAATATACAATAAGAGTACTAGAGCAACTTTTATGAATAATACTGATTATTTATAAGTCGTTTAATCGTTAAACGAAAATACATACAGTTGGGATCTTTTGGTCATTTCTAAATTAATGTGTATTTATATTTAATATTTGATTTTATTAAATACACATTAATTAAATGTATTTTTTGACATATATCATTAATATATGAATTTTATTATTTAATGTAAATATAATACATATATTTAAGATATTTGTATTTAATTATTTAAATGTTAAATGGTTAAATTAATTAAATAATAAATATCTTTTGTCATGATTATTTTTGCAAATGGCCTTATATGATTGGAAACACTTGGTGGATTTCATTAAATGATTTTAATGATCAAATACCAAAAGTTTTGTATTTCATTTACCATTTAATTAATTAAAATAAAAAAGAAAAATATCTAGATATTAATTTTCTTTCTAGTTTCGGCCAAGGTTGAAAATACAAAATGGTTTTGTTTCATTTTTATTTTCATAAGTTCAAGTTACAAAAATATTACAAAGTAAAGTTTGAGAGAAATTTGAAGAATAAAAGGAAAAGATTTATCAAAACTTGGATTTTGTAAGTTTTTCTTAACCCTTTTTAAACTAGAAATTTGTTTGTTTTTATGTTTCTAGGCTTCAACATGTGTTGCTTAGAATTTTTCTCTACTCTTTAAGCATGTAATTGAATGGTTGGGATCTTGTTCGAAATATGTTTGCATGTATGATTGACAAAGTTAACTTGAAATGAGTTCATTATCTCTCTTTTGATTATTTGATGATCAAGTTGCCATTCTAGAGTTGTTAGGCCACTCATTGATGACCTAGAACTGTTCTTGTGTTATTTCAAAGTGGTGAGACTTGTTTGGTGTTGTGAAGGTTGAATTAAAGTGTTAAATTTATTTAATTTGGTGTAATTTGTTCAAATGAAGAATTTATAAAATTAGGATTCTTAACCCTTTCCAAAATTGGGGTGTTTATATATGATGTATATTAAATTTCATGATGATTGGATTTCATCTTGACTTGTTTTGAACAAGAATGGACCAAATTGTAAAAATTGGAAACCTTGGAGGGCTTCTCGACAATTTTATCATTTAGTGGGTTTTGCGTTGTAATTTGTGTTTTCATGTATTGGACATGTTAAAAACATCTTGGTAATGATTTGGAATCACTTAAAATTATATTTGACAATTTAAGGACCAAAATGAACAAAATGCAAAGTATTGGGGCAATTCAGTAATTAAGAAGAAATTTGATTTCTTGGGTAAAAATTTCAGAGTTTAAGTGTTGAGTAATTAAAATAAATAAGTTTATTTTAATTGCCCGAGAAAAATTTTGAAATCCAAAAATTTTGATTTTCGGCGTTCCGCTGCGTTACCCGGTAAGACCCCTAATAAAACCCCAACAAAATGGTAACAGAGCGATTCTGATTCTGAACACTTGATATCATTATGCCTTCAAATTCAATTATGTGTTCCATACTTTATGCATGGATGTGTTTATTTAATTTGATTAAATAACGTAAAAGCATCCTTTACGGAAAAATCCATATTTGAAAATAAGGTTTTATATTTAATATGTATTTGATTCCGTCTTGTCAATACCGGTTATGTATAAATAATCTAAGACTATATCCAAGAATGTGCCAAAGTTGTGAGGATATAGCCAGCAAGAATTTATTTGTACCGGAAATATTTTGGTATTAGGTGAATTCAAGTGAAAGCGGAATCCTGAACATGTCAAAGCTGTCAGGGTTACGCAAGTATCTTGAATTTATCATTGACAAGTTTGACCTTGGTACGCCTCCTTTTGAACGTGTCAAAGCTGTCACAACGAGAAACGACCAAGACCGAAACCCTATGAGTCATTGTTGAGTGATCGACAATGAGTTGTCTACCTAATGAATATACGTAGGCGAGAACGTGCCAAAGCTGTGAGCTAAAATATATTCATGGGGTCCACCTTTCACTATTATGTTATGATTTGATTATCGCATATTTTGTATTATGTCTAGGGATTATGGTTTTGCATGAAATAGTGGGAGAGGCATTTCAGATTAAAAATCCACGATCTATTTAATGCTTTTGATATTATCTGAAACTGTTTTGTCTGCCAACCGTTGATTCGTTATCTATCTGATAGATCTGCGATGGCGACACCTTGGACCAATCATTTTACTCGTATGCTTGATACGAATAAGCTTAAGGGCACCGAGAATTTTGTGGACTAGGATATGGATTTGAGGATTGTCCTCGGATCCGAGAAGCTGGGATATATTTTGGAAGGTCCATTACCCCTTGCTATATCAGAGGATACATCACCTGAATGTTGGGGTTTTAGCGCGGGCGCAGCGGAAACTCGCGGTTCGGGCGAAATCGTAACTTTAAAAACTTTTAAAGTTACCAAATAAATTATTCAATATCCAATATGAATAATTCTATCTTATTTCACATAAACATATTTATTCGATATCAAATAACGACATAAATAGGTTAGAAACATCGCGAAACTTTTACGAAAATATGTGTCCGCAAAATGGCATAAAACTCGTTTTTATCCGAATCGACCTTCCAATACACACGGGGGCTGCCCAGGTCAGCCTCAATAGTACTTGGGCAGTTCATGGGCTGCCCAAACAGTGACCAATTCACTGTTTGGACAGCAGACACCGGTGTACACTTAATTTTTTTGCATGAAAGCCCAATGATGAGCCTCGTATGGAGGCACTACCCGATAAGCTGCGGAAGTCGCGGGAAACAGAAGTCGGAAAGGAAAAATTAAAAAAATAAATACATCAACAAATTTAACTCGCTTATTGGCCTCGGGTTCGCTCGATGAATCCATGTTTTAAAATATTAAGCCTCGGCCCAAAACCCCATCACCCATCCAAAGCCCATTTCGCCCAAGCCCAATCCAAAAATAATTAAAACATTTAAAACACATGTCACAAATTAAATCCAATTTAATCAAATCAAATCCAATTAAAATTAAATCAAATCCAATTAAAATCAAAATAATCTCATTCCTAATTTAATTAAATCACTCACCAAAATAAATATATTCCCCACCAACAATACAAGTATCCTTTCCTTTAATAATTAAATTAGATATCTCTCATTATTACATGATCCTTGTTTCCTTCTCATGAGAGGGAAACCCTAGCCCACTCTTATAAAACATGACATAACCCAAACTGTTTTCCCTTGGCTCTCACTCACAAAACAACAGAAAACCTTAATAACTCACGGCAATAACACAAGCAACCTTCCTCTCTTCACTGCCCTCTCTCTCGGCAAGCAGACACTCAGCCCTTCTCTCTCGGCCAACTCTCCACTCACCCACAGGCCACACTCTCTCTCGGCCAAAATAAAACAATAACGCAGCCCTTCTCACCTCTTAACAGCCCTCACAGAACCAACACAAAACGTCAAACCCTAAACACACACTGCCACGTCCCTTCTCCACTAGCAGCAGCTCACTCACCTTCACGCAAAAGGCACGTCCCAAGCCACATTAACACCCTAACCCCCTAGAGACACACTGACAAAGCCATTAAACACACACGTCTCCTCACAACAGCCCTTCATTGAACGACAAAACCACTCATCCGCAAAGCAACCCCCCACCCACGTGAGAACAAACATAACAGCCAAAGTAAATTACCCCAAAGCCAATAACTGCCCCAAAAACTGACTCACAGAAAACTAAGTCAACCACGTGAACAACGGCTCGAAATCCTGAGAAGAAAACAGCCCCCTAAACTGTGACAAAATAATTCTAAACCGAGACAAATAATAGCCTCTGCAGCCCCCAAAATCGTGAAACTGAAACCCCAAAACAGTCCCTTAAACTGCTTCCAACACAGCGAGCAATAACCCCTGAAAACAGTAGCCAAACCGAGATAAAAAGTCCCCAAACAGAAAAATTACGGATCATTAACCCTTCCGACGACGTCCCAACGTACTCCCGAGAAGCGACTTAAAAGGTAAGACCTGAGGGCCCCCTTTGTTATATTTCATTTTGTTATCCCGGACACGGCATACTTGGTTGGACGTGGAATACGTCCAACCGGGCATGCGAAGTCCTACATTAAAAAATGGCCAAACTATTGGTCACATTGCTTTACTATTACGCATTTATTTTTAGTCATTTATTTTCCTTTAATATTTCGCACTTAGCTTACTATTTATCGTTTCTGTTATTTATTGTTGTTTTATCACCTGCATTGTCATATTCCATGCATACATTGAGTTAATGATTGCGTGTTATCCCCTGCGGTATATCAGATGGAACCCAGACATAAATTCTGTAGCCGAATCCGAATTGACGGTAGTGCGGTCTGTACTTGGGATACAACTCCACGTACCGCTTGAGAGACTTTCAAGCACGTGTTACATTTTGGTATTTAATTTTGTTCCGCTATTTATTTTCGATGTGTTGTTTCTTTAGTCATGCATTGGTAATTTAATGCGCATGGGCTAACTAGGGTGGATTAAAGGTCCTCTATTCGAGGGAAATGCCTAAAGGCTACCTTTACCACGATGTTTTGCCGCGTCAGACGAGGTACACTCGATTGAATGTGAAATGTGCCCAATAGGGCATACAAGGTCCCATATTATTAATTTGTTTATTCATGCATTGATAATTTAATGCGCATGGGCTAACTAAGGTGGATTAAAGGTCATCTACTCCAGCGAAATGCCTATAGACTACCTTTACCACGATGTTTTGCCGCGCCGGACGAGGTACACTCGATTGAATGTGAAATGTGTTCAATCGGGCATACAAGGTCCCATATTATTTATTTGTTTATTCATGCATTGATAATTTAATGCGCATGGGCAAACTAGGGTGCATTAAAGGTCCTCTATTCGAGGGAAATGCCTAAAGGCTACCTTTACCACGATCTTTTGCCGCGCCGGACGAAGTGCACTCGATTGAATGTGAAATGTGTTCAATCAGGTACATGAGGTCCTATATTATGTATTTGTTTATTCACGTATGTGTTTTTGTAATTTCGGATACCACTTTGGTAATCCCTTTTGAATGCGTTTCCGAACGCTACACGAACGTATACATTCTGTCTTGTTTCTGTTCGAACGCGTTTACAAACGCTACTGGAACGCACATGCATTATGTTTTACCATGCATCAGGTCTTGTCCCGTTCAAACGTGTTCCCAGACGTTATACGAACGAGAAAATTTTGTCTCCTTATCGTTCAAATGCTTTTCCAAACGCTACGAGAACGCATGTATTCTGTTTACCGTTCGACACGTTTTCGAACGCTACACGATCGTCCATACAGTGAACATATTTCTTTTTATCCCATTTCATGCATGTTTGCTTCTTTGGTCATTTCTTTTGCACTATATGATTAATCATATCATTTCATTATTTATGCTTAGACGATTATCATCTATTTATATTTCCGCATTTATCTACTTAATGTGTTCATGAGATTATGTGTTTGCCTTCATTTCACTTACTCCTATGTATGCAAACTTAGTTATATGTTATTATTGCGTATGTATGTTGCGTAGACTCGGTTATATTATCGCATAAATCCATTCATTACAAGTGGCATAAGTAAGGGACCATTCTGAACCCAACGGTTTGAGGTTTTCCCTTGCGAGGGGTGAGTGCGGCTTTAAATCATTTCCCAGTTCACACTGGGTGGCGACTCCATTTTATTTCTCTGGTTTAGTTCCCCGCGGGCTACTCCGTACTCCTGACCGGGCCGCGAGCCCGGGACAGCGCCGCCGATTTCTGTGTCCTACAATCGGTAAGCCCGAAACTCACCTGGTAACACCGTTCTTCACCATTTTCACATATTTCAACTTCGAAATAATTTTCAGCAATTGTTCTAATGCCCAAAACACATCTAATACATTTGTACAACATAATTTTCATCACCAAAAATACAGAATTTCCATATCTGATTTGGTAGCCAAAAATATCATTTTTCATGCTATAAATCCAATTTTCTCAATATTAATCATATTAATACTAACACCAACCAAAGCCACCACCTATGAAGAACTCAAGAACAATTCTAGGAGTTACAAGAGTGGTCATAACACTCTAGAATTGAAAAAAAGTCATCAAATAACAAAATTGAATCAATATTACACTAATATCATCCAATCAAACTTTACACATGCATCTAGCCTCCAAATCCATCCTCCAAATGAAAAAGACCCAAAATCTAAGAAAGGAAGAAACCCTAGAACTATTATAGATATTCAAGAACAAGAAACAAGCTTTCTAAGTTTAAGATTATTGAAGATTACCTCCAAATCTTGTAATTTCATTAAACTTTTTCTTGAATTTCTTCACTTTCTTCCTTGTATCTTTAAGAAAATTTTGGGAACTTTTTTATGGAGATCGGTTCGGCCATGGCTTCTAATGAAAGGATAAAATAAAATTTTCAACTTAAAATATCAAGGCCAAACCGACTTTGGGGTTTAAAGAAGGGTATTTTGATCATTTGGTCAATTAATCTAAATAATTAATAATAATAACCTTTAAGTTAACAAATCTAATTTGTAAACTTTAAGCTTAATAAAATCATGCCACATGTAACCAATAATAATCAAACATATTGTATAACATTTATGTAATATTGAAATAATTTAATTATCTAGATATTTAATATTTAAACACCTAAATAATTAATTAATACGATTATTATTATATATGTATTTTTATTTACATTAAATAAAAATAAATATATTAATGGCATGTGTCAAAGTCTTATTTGATAAATAATTATTATCTATCAAATCAAATTTTGTATCAAATACAATTCACATTAATTATCAATTGACCAAAATGCCCCTAATGTATGTATTTTCGTTTAAACCGTTTAAACGATTCAAATTAACTAATTTAATCCGGTGAAGTATTATGAATAATCTATATTATTCATAACATATTGCCCAAGTGCTCAACGAGTACACTTCATATTGTGAGACTCTCTATGTTTAGGTTTATCCGACACGGAATCCAATTTCTTGTCCATAATTTACCCATTCGTAAATTATGATGACCACGGATAATCTCGCTAAACTATGCAAGTCGAGGTAATTGCATACGTATAATCCCTCCGTCACAGGCTATCAATATTATACCGGGGATATAGATAAGAACGTCAAATCTCTAAGTTATAAAATAATCGACTTTTAAATTTACGATCTCTAAATAACATTCGGAACTCGCTTCCGAAGTATACCACGACCATGGATTTACTAGATCGCAAATACGTACCTGATACCTATGCCCTGTACACAGGATATCATGAGCATCAGTCCACACCCAACAAATATACGGAAGTCCGATCTAAATAGATCGGTGACGTGACTACCATCAAAGTGTGGAGGATATCTCATATATCCACAGTGGTATCTCAAGTCGAATGACCATTATGCTACTCGAATCGAGAAGATTCCTATTGACAATGGTGTACCATCTATTAGGAAATATTCGGTGAGTCGTTCAGTGTTTATCAAATAAACACCTACACATCTATACGAGTCTCATAAGACTCATGGTTCATTGGGATGAACCATCGGACCAAGTCTCGATATACGACATGTATTAGTCTCAGTGGATTTTACTAACCGACCCGTGTCAATAAATCTTGACCATGAACTTTATTTGATAATATACTTCTAGTAGTGACACTTCCCAATGTCAATTAAACTACTTTGTAACTGTGCTCTATAAATATATTATCGGGTCTTTGTCTAATATATGCATATCACTAAATCATATAGTTTCAATCTAATCGTAATTAGATCGAATATATATATAAAAGCAAGAACTATTACCATAAATAAGTAATATTATCGAAAAAAGGAATTGTTCGTATTCCTGAATCGGACATCAATACGATTCGGATTGGCACTCGGAGTACCAACCCTAACACTGAAGAGATTGAGACTTTTCATAAATGGAAAGATGATGATTTAAGGGTTAAATCATTCATTCTCAGTTCTCTTTCTTCTGAACTAAAGAGGTAATACTTTGAGTTGCATGATGCTTATAGCATGATGACACAACTTCCTGAATAGTTCATGAACCAGGAACATGTCGTGGTTCAAAGAGTTGCAATGGAACTGTTCCATTCTAAACTTGATAAGGGACAGGATATGAACACACATGTGCTTCATTTGATCGATTGGATCAAGCAATTAAGGCGCAGTGATTTCCCTCTCAATGATACTCTAGGACGGAGTGTCATACTTGGTTCGCTCCCCGTGTCATATCGTCAGTTTGTAATATACTTCAACATGAATCAGATCCACTGCTTTTGCCACAAATTATATAGGATGCTTCTCACAGTGGAGGAGAATTTAAAGAATGGAGTTCCGATTGGCCTTCCGAAACTTCACTTTCTACTTCTTCCCAATCCAAGTCGAAGGGGAAGAAGACAAAGGGAAAGAAGAAGAAAGGTTTCAATGTTCCTTCGCAGGCTAAGGTAGCAAAGCCCAAAAGAGCTTATGATGATAAGTGCCACCACTGTCAGAAAGTCGGACACTGGAAAAGAAACTGTCCAGAATACCTCGCACAGATAAGAAAGAAAGAGCATCGACATCAGGTACTTTTATTTTTCCTATTATTGATATCTCACTGGCTTGTGAAGCTATGATATCTAATTCGATTTTAGATTCTTCTTGTTCTATTCACATTTGCAATTCATTGCAGGTGCTAACAGAAAGTAGACGGCTGAAATCTAGGGTGATGCAGCTGCGATTCGGGAGTGGTGACTCTCTGGATGAGGTTACAGTGGGCTTATGCGAGATTCCCTTACCTAGTGGGAGACATTTGTTGCATGACTGCTATTTTGTGCCAGGATGTTTGGCGAATATTATGTCACTTTTTGTATTAGATAGTGAAGGATATAATGTAAATATAAATAATTGTTCTTTATATTTATATGATAGAAATAATATTCAGATAATTTGTTGTCCAAATGAACATGGTTATTATATATTGCGTACCTCATAAGATATTTTTAATACTGGAATTAATAAATGTAAACAATCTGACATAAATAATATTGTATTGTGGCATATAAGGTTGGGTCATATAGGCATGAGACGTCTAACCCAGTTGGTTAGGAATGGTTTGATTTATGATCTTATCATTTAACCCTATCCAACTTGTGAATCTTGCATTCAGGGTTAAATGACCAAAGCCTCATTTTCAGGTGTAGGACACCGTGCCACTGACCTATTGGAACTCATACATTCTGATGTATGTGGTCCCATGAGTCAAACTACTGACAATGATTTTTATTACTTCGTTACCTTTACCGATGATGTGTCATGGTACAATTATGTTTATTTGATGAAATATAAATCAGAAACCCTTGAAAAGTTCAGAGAATTTCAGAATGAAGTAGAAAAATAGACTAGACAATATATTAAATGCCTTCGATCTGATCGATGCGGTGAATATATAAGTGGAGAGTTCACGGATTATTTAAAGGAGAATGGGATTCTCGCTCAATATACTCCTCTAGGTTCTCCACAACACAATGAAGTGTCAGGGAGGAGAAATCAGACATTATTGGATATGGTCCGATCGATGTTGAGTTATACAGATTTGCTATATTACTTATTGGGTTATGCTCTTTTAAATGTTGCTCATCTGCTAAATAAGATTCCTTCCAAAGTTGTTCCTACGACTCCGTATGAGATATGGACTGGCAGGAATTCAAATCTTAGTTATGGACTCCGTATAAGATTTGAGGCTGTCCTGCATACGTTAAGATGACTCAACAGAATAAACTTTTGCCTCAAGGGTAAAAGTTTAGGTTTATTGGATATCCTTCAAATACGAAAGGATGTTTGTTCTATGATATCGAGCATTGAAATGTGTTCGCAGCTCGATTCATAAAATTTCTAGGGATAGAATTTTTGTCAGAAGGTGGTGATCATAGATAGGTTAAACTTGATGAAGTACAACCTGAGACCAACGAACCAATGGAGGAACCTGAAGTTCAAGAAGATGAAAAACCTTCAACACACACACTCCATAGGTCACAAAGGGTTTCTAGACCTCCTAAACACTTGTATTTGATACAAGAAAAGAGTCTCGATATTCTCTTAGTTGAAGAGACTGACCCTTTTACCTATAGAGAATAGATGTTGGACATCGACTCCGTGAAGTGGCAAGACGCCATGAAATCTGAGAATCAAGTTTGAAACTTGGTTCCGCTTCCTGAAGGAATTGTTCATATTGGTTGTAAATTGATTTACAAAAGGAAGCGCGGGCTTGACGGAAATGTTGAAACCTTTAAGGCCCAACTAGTAGCTAAAGGTTACTCGCAGTGACCTGGTGTCGACTACGATGAAACTTTTTCGCCAGTTGCGATGCTAAAGTCTATAAGGATTTTGTTGTCTATTGCCGCTTACCATGATCACGAGATTTGGAAAATGGATGTCAAAATAGCTTTTCTAAATGGATTTCTTGAAGAAGAAATCTATATGGAATAGCCAGAGGGTTTTGCAACCAGCGAGACCTCGGGCATGGTATGCAAGTTTAAGAAATCCATTTATGGACTTAAACATGCTTCACGAAGTTGGAATCTTCGATTTGATGAGATAATCAAATTGTCTGGTTTTCTCAAGAATTCAGAAGAATCATGTGTATAATAAAGCTAGTGGGAGTATGGTGGTATTTTTAATTCTCTATGTTGACGACATCTTGATCATTGTGAATGATATCGGGATGATGCAAGGCGTCAAAACTTACCTCTGTAAGAATTTCTCCATGAAGGACCTGGGTGAAGCTTCTTATGTCTTAGGCATAAAACTCTATAGAGATAGAGAAAGGAAGTTTGTTGGGTTATCCCAATCAACTTACATAGATAAGATCTTAGAACGGTATAATTTTGGTAATTGTAAGACAGCAAACATACCATTCAGACAAGGCTTGCATCTTTAAAAGAAGATATGTCCACAAACAGAAGATGAGAAGATTTGAATGTCTAATCAGTCTTATACTTTGTGTTTGAGCAGCATCATGTATGCCCATATTATGTACAAGGCCTGATATCAGCTTCACAGTTAGTGGGACCAGCAGGTATCAGTCCAATCCAGGTAATGACCATTGGATGGCCATTAAACATATCCTCAAGTATCTTAATGGTACTAATGATAAGTTGATAATATATAGAGGAAACGAACTGTAAGTTAATGGGTATACGGATTCCAATTTCCAATCGAATCTTGATGATGAAAAGTTTATATCATGATTCGTGTTTACCTTTAATAGAGGTGCAGTTTGTTGGAAGAGTTCCAAATATGGGTCAATAGCTGATTCCACTACAGAGGCGAAATATATTGCAGCTTCTGATGCTACAAGGAAGCTGTATGAGTTAGGAACTTTATCACAGAATTAGGAGTACTCCGAAGTATCGAGAATCTGATTCCATTATTCTGTGATAATATTGGAGCCATTGCACAAGTAAAGGAACCAATGGCGTATCAGAAGTCGAGGCATGTGGAATGAAAGTACCACATCATTCGAGAGATTGTGTCGCGAGGGGACATTATCGTGTGCATGGTACCGAGTGAAGATAATACAGCAGACCCGCTTACCAAGGCCATTCCTCCGAAGTTATTTGATAAACATGTGGAGTCGATGGGTATTAGATACAATTGATATTGGCACTAGAGCAAGTGTGAGAATTTGTTAGGGTTGGTGCTTAGATCGCCAATTTTCTTATGTATTTCCCTGTAAATACTTATGTAACATTTTATTATAAATAAAATAAATAGTTTCTTTTATATATAACATCTCTGTTTATATAGTAAAGACGTAAATGACCTTAGAATGATTAGTTATGATATTGTTGCAAAAGCGTCACAACTGACAATGAGTTGTATCATGACGTTGTCATTCTTAGACAGTTCCTGGTCAAGGTTTACACTACTTGTTCAGTAAAGTAAACTCATTGAGACTGGTACATGTCGTATATTTGAATCTTGGATTCCAATGGTTTCTCAATGAACCATGAGTCTTGAAGACTCATATAGACATGTAGGTGTTTATAGCGGATAAGTATTGAACGACTCACCGAAGATTATTAATAGATTGTACACCAACGTCAATAAAAATCTTCTCAGGTTAAGTGAGCATAGTGATTCTTTGACTTTAGATACCACTGTGGATATAAGAGTTATCCTATATACTTAGATGTCAGTCACGTCATCAATCTATTTAGATCAGACCTCCGCCTATTCTTTGGGTGTGGATGTAAGTGTTCCTAGAATATGCCAAGATTATCTAAGAGTGATTTGTGTGTGAAAATTAAAGAGAGTTGCGGAAAAAACTCACCTTGGTTGGATGAATTTCAAGACTTTTCTTTGTGGAAGATGGAAGCTCCAAGCTTTCTTAAGTGTTTCCAACGCTTGGGTGAGTTTCCCTATCACCTTGATTCACTTCTTTAAGTGCTAGCTTGAACAAAATTTGAAAGAAAATTTTCTCCTCCAAGAGAAGCAAGGTTCGGCCATGGCTAGGGAGAGAAGAGAGAGTTTGTGTTTTTGTGTATTTTCTTTCTAAAAACAATTACCAAAAAACAAAAAACAAAATGTGTATATCCTTTTCCAAAAAGAAATACAAAGTGTGTTGGAGAAGTTTCCAACAAAACCCATCAATCATATCAATCACCAAAAAGTGACTTATGATGTAAGTTGGTGGGCCCCACTTTAAATTCAAAATTCAAGTGGGCTTACTCAACACACTTCGGGCTCGGTTTTGTTTGATCCGATTAAATGAATTTTCCGTCGTAACGTAATTAGATCTAATTTAATTAAATAATAATGCCTAGCAAAATTATTACGGAAGTCGCTCGCGAATTAATTCCAAATTAATTCGTTTGCTTGAATTAAAATCCTATTTTAATTCCGCATTGAAATCTAATTTCAATTAATATATCTAATAATTTATTTTAGCCCAATTAAATAAATTACATAGTAAAATCTAATTTAACTATTAAATTTACTTTACCGATTAATTCCAAATTAATCGCGTTCTCTTTTCTCGAAGAATTTAATCCCAGATAAATTCTCGTCGCAATTAATCACAGATTAATTCTCTCTTTCAATTAATCCCAGATTAATTCATTGCCGTAATTAATCACTGATTAATTTTCTCTTTCTTAATTAATCCCAGATTAATTTTCTGTGCGAGTCAAATCTCAACGGTGAATCTTCGGGAAGCGACCCAAGAGATCCCTGGATATGTTGGCAGTAAATACGGTCATCGGACTATCCGAATACGTGCATACCTAGTACCACGTTCTTACCGATTTACAAGACATGATTGGCTTCTAGCAAAGCATCGTGCCCACCAAATTCTCTATAAATATTTTTTAAAGGAATATGTAAACTTTGTCAGGCGTAGCATACGTAGTATTACGTATTATATGTTGCCATCCATGTATGTCATCCTTGAAGACACATTTAGTACCAATAGGCACAATGCCTTCCGGTACATTAACCAGTGTCCAAACTTGGTTGGTATACATGGAATCCATTTCGGACTTCATGACACTTTACCATAAAAGGATTCGATACCTTGTATCATTTCCTCATACGTAGCCAGTTCGTCTTCCTCAATAAAATTGATATCTATAAATGGTGAGATCAGAAACCCATACCTCTCAGGTTTTTTTCTGACTCTCTCCGACCTACGCGGGTCTTGTGTATTCGAAAATTGTGGTACAGTTTCATCCCTGATGAACTGTTGGTGTTCCGTGAGGACTCGGTGCTTGAAACAGTATTACTCCGATCTTCATCGAGTTTTACTTTCCTCTAACTTACCACTGCATATAGGAATTCCTCTTAGGAAAACCGCATGGAGAGAAACAATTACATTGTTCTCTTGTGAGTTGTATAAGTACTATATTTTGGTTTCCCTGGGACAACCTACAAATTAGGCACTTATCCAATTTGGGTTCTAGTTTGGTATCATCCAAACATTCAATTAAATGCCCAGCATTCCCAAATGTTCAGGAATGAGAAACCTGGTTTATTTCCTGTTCATATCTAATATGAAGTCTGTTTAACAGATTTACATGGAACCTTATTCAAAATAATTATTGCACTGTTCAATGCGTATCCTCAGAAGGAAATTGGTAGCTCAGAGCGACTCATCATTAACCTTACTATGTCCAATAAAGTTTGGTTTCTTTGTTCGGACACACCGTCAAATTGAGGTGTTTCGGGAGGAGTCCATTATGAAAGAATACCATACTCTTTCAAATAATTGAGAAACTTATTGCTTAAGTATTTCCACCACGGTCCAATTGTGATATTTTAATACTCTTGCCGGTCTGTATTTATACTTCGTGTCAAACTCTTTGAATTTTTCAAGAGTTCCGATTTATGTTTCACAAGAAACACATAACCATAACGCGATGCCACATCCGTAAAGGTTACGAAGTATTCATATCCACCTCTAGCCTAACTATACATGGGCCCACTTACGTCACTATGAACGAGGGCTAACAGATCGGTGGCACTTGCGCTTTTACCAAGTAAAAGGTGTTTTAGGCACTTTGCCTAAAAAACTAGATTCGTAGACATCATTTGAATTAGAATCAAATCTGCCCTAGTACCCACTCTTCGAAAGTATGTATATACATGTCTTGTTAATGTGTCCCAGACAACAATGCCACAAATAAGTCTCTTCTGATTAATTCAGTTTGAGCTTTTGTTTGTCATATTATATGTTTGAGATTCATTTATATTCTAAATATAAATATTGTATTCACATCTAATGTGCTTATCTCAATATCATCTTTATAAACAAAACACTTAGTGTTCTAGAATATAAAGTTATACCCGCAACGGGTTAAACTAGATACAGAGATAATGTTCCTAGTCAAACTAGATACATTGTAACAGTTTCATAATTGAAGTACATGCCCAAAGGGCAGTTCCAAAACTTAGGTTCCCACAGCCAAAACAGCGACTCTCATCCCGTTTCTGATTCACAGGTCAATCTCATCTGAAGCTAGTCTTCTGCTAATCAGCAGATCCCGCACATCAGTACATATATTTATATACACATCCAGTATCAAAAATCCAATTTTTAAACTAGTAGTGGTCATGTTTATAACAAACATTCTTGAAGCCGGAGCCTTGCCCGTCTTCAATTCCTTCATGTCTGCCTTGTACATACGACAGCCACGTTTCCAGTGGCCCCGTTTGCCATAGTTTAGGCAGACATCTTGGGATATGTCTTATGTCTTCCTAGAAGACTGTGACGAATTTTCCTTTGCCCCTTTTCACATCCCTAGAAGTCTTCGGCCAAGCCTAAACCTTCTGGGATGTAAAAGTAAGATGCGCCTTGCGCTTCTTGCCCTTTTTCAAGCTCTGGATGTGTCTCATTGAGCATAGCCATTAACTCTTTAAGAGTTATCTTTTGCAATCAGTACTTCTAAGATCTAATAATAGATCTATGAAGATCCTTCAATTTCAATATCATACTATAAGGATCTAATCCTTAGTTCTGACGAAGAAATTAAGGAGTCTTTGCGGCAAACATAAAAGATTGAGCACTAAATTTTTCATCACGATGAGTCTTCCAAAGCTCATGCTCTACTATTTGCTCAACTTCGGGCTTAGGCCCGAGATGTCAATCTATCAAATAAAGTAACTTCTCGGCTCCCAGGACTTTCCTGAGGTTCTATTCCCAATTTAAAAATTGAAGCCGCCTAAAGACATTTTCACCCAAGATTATGTTTTAAACGCTAATTTTTCAGTTATCTTGATTCCAATAGTCCAACTATCCAATCAATGATTTCGGGTACAATCGAATATAATGATTTCTATAGTCTAACTATATAATCATTACATTGATTGGTTATTTTCAAATGTATTGATTACTATAATCTAATTATATAACCAACTATAAATGATCGGTAAAATTCAAATATTGATTACTATAATCCAATTATATAATCAACTATAAATGAAGTAGTTTGAATACAGTCTAACTGTTTAATTAAAACAACAATTGAATATTAGTCCAACTAATATATATAAATTTTAATGACGAAAAATGAAATGAGCGCATATTGGCAAGTATCTAAACAAAATTGCAAATTTAATACATGCCTCCCACTATTTTTCGGCGAGCCTCTAACCCTCTGTGAAGTACTCGGGAAACCTAGTTTCCTTGTGGCTAGGATCCCGTTAAATAACACACAACCTTGACTTTGGCCAACAAGTTGTATGAAACTTAACTAGGTAGATCTCTAAGATCAATTGGATCCCATCCAATTCCTAGATCCAGTAGGTGGACCTCCAAGTCCAAAACATATATCCAATATATGCCAATATATCCAAAATATTGCATAACCTTTTTCATCTGAATCAACTAAGCCTTGGCTTTGGCTCAGCAAGCTTAATGAAACCAGCTAAGCGTGACCCATTGACAGTGGGAAGCTTCGTAATCGAGGCCGATGAACAAGAAGTGACCTTAACTTTGGCCAACAAATCACAACTTGCCCAAGACGTACGAT
The DNA here is from genome assembly GCA_019454045.1 of Zanthoxylum bungeanum. Lineage (NCBI taxonomy): Eukaryota > Viridiplantae > Streptophyta > Magnoliopsida > Sapindales > Rutaceae > Zanthoxylum > Zanthoxylum bungeanum. Next base: position 45,101 of record SKCR01036230.1, read on the forward strand.
ATGGAACAAAGCCTTCATGATTCAAACACATCCGCAATGGACAAAGGTCTTGACTTTGGCCAACAAACCAATGCCAATCTTGGATCTTGAGAGAGAATCACTCAATGGAAGGAAAAACACTTAATATAAAATGAGTGTTTTTGGCAACCAATTTATTATCTTTAATTATGTCTCATCATACACCCTTAAGCATGCATTCTAAAAGCATAATAAGGCGCGATAAAATTAATAATGATATGCAGATGGATATACAACAAACTTTGTTCCTAGAACAAATCTCTCTATTTCCTCTCACCCGCTAGCACTATTCATACTTCTACCCAATTACATAATACTTCTAAAGAAACCTCATTTACATTGAGGGGAATTGGTGAGAAGAGAAATACAATGAGAAAAGAGGTAATAGGCTGGACACGCAGGTCCAATTTAATAAATTATAAAGTTATTACAACAATTTCCAAAATTGCCATACCCTTCTAATATCCATCTGATATACATTATTCATACATGCATCCAAGTATTCACACAAAGCATGTTATCAATCAATCTAATCCAATTAATTAATCTTTAATTACTGACCATCCAATGTTCAAATAACGATTTGATTTGCGCTAGTCCAACTCGTTTAAGAATAAATACTCAAAGTACATATTCTTGAATTATATTGAACTACAATTTTAATTCCAATTTAAATTATATTCAATACTAATTCATATTTAATTCCAAATTAAATAATTAAACTTTTAATAGTGCCTTTTAGACTTGGATTCCAAATCCAATCTTTATGGGTCTCAAAGGCCTAATTAGTATCCAATAATATTCAATTAAAGTCCAATGAGCTTTCAATTAATTCTTAAGGCATGGGCTTTGGCAATTATGGATCAAACCCAAGATGCCAAGGCCCAATTAGGAATCACCATTTGCCCAAAATCAATTTGGCCCATTAGGCCCAATTAAATTTTTAAAGGCCCAATTGTCATATTTGGACTTTATGGAAATGGTTTTAGGCCCAATTGGATCCAACCAATTATCCTAAACCAAACTTGGCCCAACCAAGCCCATTAAGCCCAAATACAATAAATTAAATTAACTCATTATTCCAATTACAAATTAATTCAATTCAAGTGTAATTACCATAATTAATTAATTAATCTAACGCTTCCAAAACACTAATTAATTCAATTAATCATGCTCTACATTTCCAATTCATGTCCAACACAAATTGAAGCAAAATCAATCTTAAAACATGCTTCATACTCACGGTTTTGGCAAGGAAATTATCACACAATTTGATTTCAATCCAATTAAATCAACATCTATCATACATTTCATGCCAATTAACATATTCAAATGCTTATTTTCAAAAAAATCACCATGAACAACCTAGGGGTAATTTTCGGCCATGCTTAGAATTTGGGGATTTTTTATCTAATCAATACTTCACAAATCTAATAATACACAAATCCAATTGAACATCATATAAACATAACCCAACAATCAATTTAGGCATTTTCAAACTCCAAGCAAAAATCCCAAATTAAAGTCCATAAACCCTAGAATTCAAATCAAACTTAGGATGCCTCTGATACCATTGTAAGTGTTCCTAGAACATGCCAAGATTATCTAAGAGTGATTTGTGTGTGAAAATTAAAGAGAGTTGCGGAAAAAACTCACATTGGTTGGATGAATTTCAAGACTTTTCTTTGTGGAAGATGGAAGCTCCAAGCTTTCTTAAGTGTTTCCAACACTTGGGTGAGTTTCCTTATCACCTTGATTCACTTCTTTAAGTGCTAGCTTGAATAAAATTTGAAAGAAAATTTTCTCCTCCAAGAGAAGCAAGGTTCGGCCATGGCTAGGGAGAGAAAAGAGAGTTTGTGTTTTTGTGTATTTGCTTTCTAAAAACAATTACCAAAAAACAAAAAACAAAAGGTGTATATCCTTTTCCAAAAAGAAATACAAAGTGTGTTGGAGAAGTTTCCAACAAAACCCATCAATCATATCTATCACCAAAAAGTGACTTATCATGTAAGTTGGTGGGCCCCAATTTAAATTCAAAATTCAAGTGGGCTTACTCAACACACTTCGGGCTCGGTTTCGTTTAATCCGATTAAACGAATTTTCCGTCGCAACGTAATTAAATCTAATTTAATTAAATAATAATGCCAAGTAAAATTATTACGGAAGTCGCTCGCGAATTAATTCCAAATTAATTCGTTTTCTTGAATTAAAATTCAATTTTAATTCCGCATTGAAATCTAATTACAATTAATATATCTAATATATTATTTTAGCCCAATTAAATAAATTACATAGTAAAATCTAAGTTAACTATTAAATTTACTTTACCGATTAATTCCAAATTAATCGCGTTCTCTATTCTCGACGAATTTAATCCTAGATAAATTCTTTTCATAATTAATCCCAGATTAATTCTTTCTCTTTTAATTAATCCCAGATTATTTCATTGCCATAATTAATCCCAGATTAATTTTATCTTTCATAATTAATCCCAGATTGATTTTATGTTCGAGTCAAATCTCAACGGTGAATCTTCGGGAAGAGACCCAAGAGATCCCTGGATATGTTGGCAGTAAATACGGTCATCAGACTATCTGAATACGTGCATACCTAGTACCACGTTCTTACCGATTTACAAGACATGGTTGGCTTCTAGCAAAGCACCGTGCCTACCCAATTCTCCAGAATATTCTTTAAAGGAATATGTAATCTTTTTCAGGCGTAGCATACGTAGCATTGCATATTACGATCCAGTATCAGATGTCACATGCTAGGCCTAGGGCTGGAATTGTGTCTGCCCCGTACGAAGCATATATCGGATCTCTAGTAACTAGTCTCTATAATCGGATAATCATGACCTAGTCATATTCTCGCGATGACTGCAGTATTTAAGAGTACTAGTTTCGTATCCTACGTGATCATCTTCTCCATATGAATGAAGTGATACTTCCACCTTGACATCACACCCAATACACTATAATTCTCAGTATACCCAGAAGAGGCGTACACATAACCTGTTAAAGCCCCGGACGACTGTAGCCACTGTATTTTTGCATATAAGTCCCGATGATGAGTCTCACATGGAGACACTACCTCTTTAAATTGTGGAAGTCACGGGAAACGGACGTCGTAAGGGAAGAGTCAGACATTGACATATTTGTTGGATTTAATTTGCTTGTTTAACTTCGGGTTCACTTGTTGGACCTCTGTTTTAAAACACATCCTTAGCCCAAACCCCGACAAGTCACATACCAAGCCCACCAAGATGAGCCAAGCCCACGCCCAAGAGACCAAGCCCACGCCCAAGCCCATTAAATCACATCCAAAAATAATTAAAAATATTAAAAACACATGTCACAAATTAAATTAAATTAAATCCAATTAAATTAAATCAAATCAAATCCCACTTCCTAAATTAAATAAATCTCATTCAAAAATTAAATAAATCATCTTCCTAATCAAGCCAAATCATATCCCTAATTAAATAGATATTTTCCTTGTGATATACTAATTAGGAGATATCACCATTGATTGCATGATTCCCCTCCTATTCACACAAGGAGAACCTTAACCTTTGCCTATAAAAAGAAGCCTAAACCCAACTTTGAAAAGCTAGCTAGACTCTCACAGCAAAAACACAAAAAGAAAACCCTAATGTTCTAAGCCTTCAACTTCACCCAACATGCCATCATCCCTCACAAACAGCCCTCACTCTCGACAACACAACCCTTCACTCACGTCCCCAGCTCTCGGCAACACCTCCCCAAGCAACACATCAACACCCCTTCACTTAGCACTTAACTTCACATAAAGCACCTTCAAAAAGCCCCACAAGCCCACAACAGCCACCTGCTCTCACGCAAATAAACATCACACATACATCTCACGCACCCTTCAAAACACTCCACACACCATTTCCCACTCACTAGCCCTAAACACGTACAGCCTTCAAAATAATCCACACACCATTGCCCACTCATTAGCCCTTAACACGTACAACCTTCAAAACACTCCACACACCATTGCCCATTAACAAGCCTTCAACACGTCCCCAAGCCACTAACGCACCCTTCACAAATCTGCCCACTTCTCACGCTACCTGCCTAGCCAACGCCAAAACAAGAAGCCCCAATTGACGCCATGAAGCCCAATAAAATGCCTCAAATCACTTCACAAACTGCCTCAAATCACTTCACAAACTGCCCTTGAAACAGCAGCCCCAATACAACTTAAAAATGCAAAAACAGTCTCTTATTTACCGTAAAATAGTGACTAGAAAATACAGCGAAAATAACAGCAAAACGGAGTAAAAACAGCAGCCCAAACAGCAAAACAGCGAAAGGAAACGTTGAACCAGTGAACCAGAGGAATTGAGGGCATCAACCATTTCGACAACCGTGAAACGCACTTCCAAGAGATGACTTAATAGGTTAGACCTGAGGGCACCTTTTTATTTATTCTCCTTTATTTTTATTTATTTTATTACTTTATTTCGCATGAGTATTGTGGATTGGTGCATGATGTGATTTTCGGATGAACGGATTATGTGTTCTCTCTTGCGGTATATCGGATGGAACCCCAGACGTAAATTTCATAGCCGAATCCGAATGGACGGAATTGCGGTTTGCACTCTGGATACAATGTCACATACCACTTGAGAGATTCACATGTTTCGTTTCATCCAACCTTGTGTTCGAGCATGATTTAGTCATTAGTATGTTATTTATCTTCAAGCATGATTTAGTCGTTAGTATGTTATTATTTTCTGCATGTTACTTATTTATGCATGGTAATGTAATGCGCATGGGAAAATCAAGTCGGATTAAAGGTCCTCCGTTTTGAGGGATGAAAAGCCAAAGGGCTACCTTTGCCACGATGTTTTGCCGCGTCGGACGAAGTATGTTTGATTGAATGTGAGATATATTTAATTGGATATACCGAGTTCCATATTATTGTCTCATTCATTTGTATGCTGACCGGTGCTTACACACGCGTATAATGCAAGCGCACGTATCATTCAAGTAGTATAAAAAGTATCGATCCCACGAGGACTTAATATCTATTCTATTAATTTTATGAGGTCAAATGATTACAAGTATCTAACAAGTTGTTTGATTAATTTGAAAAGGTGACGATTCTAAATTTAAAAATAAGTAAATCAAGTTGTTCGAAAGTAGGTTTAAGAAAATTCAATATTAAAAACTATCTAGGGTTGTGATTTCTGTGCAATATCATTTTAAAGATGAAGTGGTTATCTTATAGTTGGGTAAAATATTGATTTATTAACCTGGAACAATAAATTATGTAAAAACCTCTTCCGATGGTCAACTACAAATATCCAGTATAACCCAATTGAACCATATGTCTATGTCAACCAAATTACCTGGATTCATTAAGATTAAGTTCCAATTATGGCTACCCCCGCCCGACAGGTATATTCCTATCATGTAAGGAAATCTATTAAAGGGTTATCTATCCTCAAGGAAGATCGTGGGCTATTGAGTCTAAGGTCTTAAACTTAAAATCCCTATGTCTAGTTCATTTTAAGTTTACCAGTTCAATTTTATTAATGGCCAGTTAATAAAAAGCATTAAGATTAAGACTCAATAAATAAACCTTTATATTACCCAAACTATAATTTAACCCCTTATAAACCGGTGATATTGGATTTCATCACAACCCCAGATAACTGGCTTAGTTACGACACATATTTACGGGTAGTAAAAATTTAAATAAAATAAAAGACATAAAGTAAATTCTGAAAATTAAATACTGAAAAGTAAATTGCTGAAAAGTAAAAAAAGTAAAAAGTAAAAGTAAAAAGTAAAAAGTAAAAAGTAAAAAAATAAAAGTAAATTACTGAAAGTAAATTGCTGAAAAGAAAATTACTGAAATTAAATAAAGTAAAAGTACAATAAAAGAAAATGCTGGGGTTAGAGGATCAACTTTTATTACTACTATTTTAGATATCTCCCTTAATATAATATATTAACTTTGCGTGATAAATACCAACCAGCCATATAGGAGGTATCCTGATTAAGTCAAATTAATAATTAATTACCAACCGACCAACCAGACGGTATCTATACTTAGTCAGGTTAAAACCAATTTATAATTAATTTCCAACCGGCCAATATAGCGGTATCCTTATTAAGTCAGATTTTAAATAGTTTATATTTTATATTTAAGGGAGATTAATCTAGATAGCAATAATAAAAGTTTACCTTTTACCCCAGCAAAGGGGAGTTACCTCCTCATTGCTTGAAAAAAAAACTGCAAAAGTAAAGAAAGAAAATGTTGGTGCGTAAAAGTAAATTGCGGAAAGTAAAAACTGAAAAGTAAAGAAAAGAAAGTGCGAAAGCGGAAATTAATTACTGGAAGCTGTAAATAAACAAACAAGATACAATCTTCTTATTTATTCATTAGGAATTTCAAAGAAGAAAGTATGAATTTTACAAATGAAATGACTTGGTATTTATAGGCAAAATTTTGCCTATATCAAATCATCCATCAAATTCTCCACCAAATCCATTATTAATTTCTCTACTAATTACTCCACCAAATCCATAATTGCTCCACTAATTGCTTATCTTGTTTGGTGTTGATTTGATAATTTTTATTAATTATTTATTAATTTATATTTTGCTTTGAAAATGATTGATAATGACTTTAATAATTACACATCACACCACTTGGATGGGTCATCAATTTCGGTCATGAACTCTTCAGAATTCGAAACTATTTTCTTTAAATGTACTTGAATCAGCTCAATCCGATATCTGAGTAAAGAGTTTACCTAAAATACGACAGATGCGCAAAACTAGAATTCAAAACTGCACTTCGTCAAAACGCCATTTCAAGTTTCCAATCTCCAAAATTAATATATCAAGTCCAATAATTGCCCTTATGACCCATATTTCATCCTAAATGATTCATGAGACCGATATTATTTTATCTGTAAAATAAACTAAAACACATCAAAACGTTCATCAACCCGAGAAACTAAACAAATATTAAGTTAAAGGGGCGGTAAATTTGATATATTTTCCGCATCATCACCCCCAAACCTAACATTGCTAGTCCTCGAGCAAAACAACAAAATAAAATATAAGAAACAATTAAAATTAAACTAAGGACACTTTTTTAGGGATCACGGTGTTGGTTTCTATAATTAGTCCCAAAGAAAGATTAAGCCATAGAAATACAAATAACACACATGCAAAGCTAGAAACATGGCGGAATCATACTTACTAAGCTTTGTGATGAAAATGGTGAAGACAATCCTTGAGTCTTCAAGGTGGAAGTTTCGGCCACGCAAGAAGATGGAGAGAAGCTTCAAATCTTCAAGTGTTCCAAGCTCCAAGGTTGTTTCCCTATCACCTCTTTTGATCCTTGCTTGTGCTAGCAAAAATGGAGAATGAAAAACAATTTTTCTGCCTTGGTTTGAAGCTCATGGCGTGAGCAAGGGAGAGGAAGAGGAGAGTATGACTTATCAATTTTTGTTTCTCCTTTTGTTTCTAAAACCGTGAGAGACAAATGAAAAGCAAAAATGAAATGATATCAAATACCAAATGAATTTTTAAATAAAAACCCTTCAAAAACCGTGAAGGTTTCCCTCCAAAGGAAAATTCATCATTTGCCATCATTATCTCACATTGAGAATAGAGACAATGTATCATCCCTTAAAGGTGACTAGATACATCCATCATCTATTCGTATCAAGTAATGAGATATCGCGATGTGATTTGCAGATTCCACCCGTTTCAAAATACGAATGTGTCCGCAAACACTTTCGGGCCCAAATTCGCTAATTCCGTATTAACGAATTTCCGTCGCGACGAGAATTAAATAATTACGCCTAGCGGAATTATTATTCAGATCGCTAACGAATTAATTCCAAATTAATTCTTTTGCCCGAATTAAAATCCGATTTTAATTCCGCGTCGAAATCTAATTTCGTTTAATAATATATCGAATATATTATTTTATCGATTAATTCCAAATTAATCGATCTCTCTCTCTCTCCTAATAAGGCATTTTATCCAAGATAAAGTTTCTCCATAATTAATCCAAGATTAATAAAGTTCGAATCAAACATCATAGGTGAATCTTCAGGAAGCGACCCAAGAGATCTCCGGATATGTTGGCAGTAAATGCGGTCGTTGGATAATCCAAACACGTACGTACCTCGTACTACGTTTTTTACCGATTTACAAGACAAGGTTGGCTTCTTGCAAAGCGCCATGCCTACCCAATTCTCCAGAATATTCTTACTGGAATATTAGATCTATATCAAGCGTAGTATACCGTAGTATTGCGTACATCGATCCAGTATCGGATGATCACATGTTAGGCCTGGGGCTGGAAATGTGTCTGCCCCGTACGAAACATATATCGGATATCAAACAAACTCTCTTTATAATCGGACAATCCTGACCTGGTCATATTGTCCCGACGGTTGCAACCTTTTATAGAGTACTAGTTCTGTATCCAGTGTGATTATCATCTCCATATGTCTGAAGTGATACTTCCATCTTGACATCACAATCCAGTACACTACGATTCTCGATAAACCCAGAAGAGGCGTACACAGAACCGGTTAAAGCCCCGAACCACCACAACCAAAGTTTACCGATTGTCGCAAGTACTAGCGATGCAAGTCTCAGGTTAAGACCATATACACCTACCCTGATGCGGCCTCCCATAGACACGCAGACATACTACCAATGGGATTCCGCGGGGTCTGTCCAGAGCGAAGCTGTTTTCCGTACCATCGGTAAAACACAACCTCCTATCGCACTTGCATAAGTATCAATACTTAAATATATGAGAACTATGCCGTTGTGTATCACAACTCGCACAAGTGCAATACTAGTCTATTCCGCATTATCGATGTCCGATCTCGATAATACTCCGACTAGGGATATTTAATGATTAAACCTTTTATATTGATACTGTCTCATATCATCTCAATACGGAACTAATCATATGGACTTTTGCCATTAATATTAAAAGTAAATAAATTTTACAAAACGGCAAAAGGCAATTTCATTATCACATAGTTAATTTGTACAATAATACAATATCATTTACAAAACAGTGACGCTATGGGTCATAATGTCTAACAATCTCCCACTTGGCCTATAGCCAGTCACTCAAGCATCTAATACCTGAACTATGTATATGTCGTTCAAACACTTGCTGAAGAACAGCCTTCGTCAGCGGATCTGCAATGTTGTCATCCGATGCGACCTTCTCGACTTTTACATCGCCACGATGTATAATCTCCCGAATCAGATGGTAACGCCGAAGAACATGCTTGGATCGTTGTGATGAGACCTTGGTTCCTTAGCTTGTGCTATAGCCCCGTTATTGTCACAATACAATGGCACGGGCTCAGCAGCTAACGGAACTACTCCTAATCCGATTAGGAATTTTCGGATCCAAACTGCCTCCTTTGCTGCTTCCGATGCAGCAATATACTCCGCTTCAGTTGTTGAATCGGCAACAGTATCTTGCTTGGAAGATTTCCAGCTCACTGCTCCGTTATTCAAACAAAAAATGTACCCCGATTGAGACTTGAAGTCGTCCTTGTCGGTTTGGAAACTTGCATCGGTGTACCCAGACACCTCAAGTTCTCCACCTCCATAAATTAAGAAAGCATCCTTAGTTCGTCTAAGATACTTAAGGATATTCTTAACATCCATCCAGTGTCCTTCACCTGGATCGGCCTGATAGCGACTGCACATGCTCAAAGCATATGACACATCAGGTCGCGTACATATCATGGCATACATGATCGATCCGACTGCCGAGGCGAACGGTATCCGACTCATGTTATCTCTCTTCTTTAGTTTTAGGACACATGTCCTTAGACAGAAGGATACCACGTGACATTGGCATCAATCCCTTCTTGGATTGATCCATGTTGAATCGCTTCAACACTTTGTCAATATATGTACTCTGGGAGAGTCCAAGCAGCTTTCTAGATCTATCCCGGTAGATCTTTATTCCCAGAATAAAGGCTGCTTCTCCCAGATCTTTCATGGAGAATTTTAATGAAAGCCAAGCTTTCACCGACGTTAGCATGGGAATGTCATTGCCTATAAGCAATACGTCGTCGACATAAAGGACAATAAAAGTCAGTGCTCTCCCACTAACCTTCTTGTATACACAAGGGTCATCATCGTTTTGAACGAAATCATATTCTTTTATGATCTCATCAAAACGCTGATTCCATGACCGTGATGCTTGCTTCAATCCATAAATGGATCGATTTAACTTACAAACCTTGTTTGCAAGTCTAGGTACGATAAAACGTCAGGTTGGTTATATAAACATCCTCCAAAAGGTTTCCGTTAAGGAAAGCGGTTTTAACGTCCATCTGCCATATCTCGTAATCGAAATATGCAGCTATTGCAAGCATTATCCGAATGGATTTAATCATGGCAACGGGTGAGAAAGTTTCGTCATAATCAATACCATATTGTTGACGATACCCCTTTGCTACAAGCCTAGCTTTGTACGTTTGTACGTTGCCATCCATGTCGGTCTTCTTCTTGAAGATCCATCTGCATCCAATAGGCTTTACGCCTTCTGGTGCATCAACCAGTGTCCAAACTTGGTTGGCATACATGGAATCCATCTCGGACTTCATGGCATCTTGCCATAAGCGGAATCAATATTCTGTATTGCTTCCTCATACGTAGTCGGTTCATTATCCTCAATAAGATTAATATCTACATGAGGTGAGATCAGGAACCCATACCTCTCAGGTACCTTCCTGACTCTCTCCGACCTACGCGGTCCTTGTGTATCTGAAGATTGTGGTACAGACTCATCCTGGATGGTCTGTTTATGTTCCGTCGTTGATTCATTGCAGGAACAGTATCACTACGATTTTCATCGAGCTCCACTTTCCTCCCACTTACCACGCATCTAGGAATTCCTTCTCAAGGAAAAATGCATGTAGAGCAACAAACACTTTGTTCTCTTGTGGGTGATAGAAGTAATATCCTTTGGTTTCCTTAGGATATCCCACGAAAAGGCATTTATCTGATTTGGGTTCTAGTTTGGTACCTTCCAAACGTTTAACATATGCCCAGCATCCCCAAATCTTCAGGAAAGAGAAACCTGGTTTCCTTCCTGTCCATTTCTCATATGGAGTCTGTTCAACAGACTTTGACGGAACCTTATTCAAAATAAGTACCGCACTGGTTAATGCGTATCCCCAGAAGGATATTGGTAGCTCAGTCCGACTCATCATCGACCTTACCATGTCTAACAAGGTACGGTTTCTCCGTTCAGACACCACCGTTTAATTGCGGTGTTCCAGGAGGAGTCCACTGTGAAAGAATACCATTTTCTTTCAAGTAATCTTGAAACTCATAACTTAAGTATTCGCCACCACGGTCCGACCGCAATGTCTTAATACTCTTCCTGTGTTTTTTCTACTTCGTGTCGAAACTCTTTGAATTTCTCAAAGTTTCCGACTTGTGTCTCATTAGATACACATAACCATAACGAGATGCATCATCCGTAAAGGTTACGAAGTAATAATATCCACCTCTAGCCTGGCTAGACATGGGCCCACATACGTCGCTATGAACGAGGGCTAACAGTTCTGTGGCACGTTCACCTTTACCACTAAAAGGTGATTTAGGCATTTTGCCTAAAAGACAAGATTCGCAGACATCATATGAATTAAGATCAAATCCGTCCAAGTACCCACTCTTCGAAAGTGTGGATATGCGAGTCGTTGTTTATGTGTCCTAGACGACAATGCCACATGTAAGCTTCATCTTTTAGATTACTCTTTTGAGCCTTTGTTTGTTATTTTATGTTTAGGAGATTCATTTATATTCAAAATATAAAGGCCATTTTTGCTACAGCAGTGCAAATTTCTGCATCATTTTTATATAAATAACACCCGTGTTTCTAAATACAAAAGTGTACCCATGCTGGGTTAACAAAGATACAGATATGATATTCCTAGTCAAACTAGGTATATAATAACAGTTCAAAAGTTTAAGCATATGCCCCGAGGGCAATTCAAAACAAAAGTCCCTACAGCCAAAAAACAGCAACTGGAGTTCCGTTTCCGACTCGTAGATCAACCTCCCCTGAAGTCAGCATCCTGCTATCCTGCAGATCCTGCAAATCAGTACATATATGAGCAGCACAACCAGAATCAAAAATCCAATTTTTAAAACTAGAAAGTAGTCATATTTATCTCAATAACAAACATACCAGAGGCTAGTGCCTTGCCTGCCTTGATATCCTCCCTTTGTCCCTTGCCCATTCGGCAGTCACGTTTCCAGTGACCCTTCTTGCCGCAGTTGAGGCAGACATCTTGAGATTTGTCCCTTGGCTTCCCAGAAGCTTTTGTCAACTTGCCTTTACCTTTTTTCTTATGTTTCTTCTTCCTCACCCCTCCAGTAGCTTTGGGCCCAGCCTTTGGCCTCTGAGAGGTCGATGCAAAGTGCGCCTCGCGCTTGCCCCCTTTTTGGAGTTCTTTTTCAGACTCCTTCAAGATGGATAACAGCTCTCCAAGAGTGTCATCCGTATCCATCAACTTATAGTTGATTATGATTTGTCTCCAAGTATCAGGAAGTGACTGTAAGATCAAATCTATGGTCAGCTCAGCCTCCAAGACTATTCCCATATTGGCCAACTCATCAATATCGGCGATCATTTGAGCCCCGTGGGCCTCAACTGATGCGCCTTCAGTCATTCGGGCGCGGGAGAAGAGTTTCTTCACCAACTCGTACCTTTCCATCCGCTTGTTGGAGCGGTGGAGATCTCGCAGTCTAGCCATCATACTATAAGGATCCAAGTCCCTATTCTGGCGACGAAAGTGCTGAGTCATCGAAGCTAGCTAATAATAGCCTGAGCTGTGTCACAATCATTGCTGTGAGTTTTCCATAACTCCAGCTCAAGTGGGTCAGTGGGCTTAGGCGGGAGAGGTGTTTGTATAGTGTACAGCATCCTCTCAGCCCCAAGGACTATCCTCAGGTTCATTTCCCAATCAGCGAAGTTTGTGCCCTTAAAGACATTGTCACCCATGATGATGTCTCGGACATTTACCTTGCTTGCCATCTCAACTACGATAGTCCAACTATCTAGTTAACGATAAAATGGGTACAGTCAAACTGTTACAAGAAAAAATAACAATGAATTAGTCCAACTAATTTTAATTAATTAAACGAAATAATTTTGAAAGACGCGTAAGGCTAAGTATCTGAATGAAATTGCAAATTCAATACTAGCCTCCCACTATTTTTATCAAGTCTCTAACCCTCTGTTGAGAACTCGGGAAATCCTATTTCCTAGTGGGCTAGGATCCCGTTAAATAACACACAACCTTGACTTTGGCCAACAAGCTGTATGCTATTTAACTAGGTAGATCTCAAAGATCAATTGGATCCCATCCAATTCCTAGATCCGGTTAGGTGGACATCCAAGTCCAAAACATATGTATATTTACTTATGCCAATGTATCTAATACATTTTCCTAACCATATCCTCCGAACCATCTAGGCCTTGGCTTTGGCACAACAAACCTAATGATTCCGGTTAAGCGGGACCCATTGACAAGGAAAGTTTCGTAATCAATGTCGTTGGACAAGAAGTGATCTTGACTTTGGCCAACAAATCACAACTTGGACAAGACACCGATGTGGAACAAAACTCTCATGATTCAAGTACATCCTCAATTGACAAAGGTCTTGACTTTGGCCAACAAACCAATGCCAATTTGGATCTTGAACAAGAATCATTCAATGGAAGGATAATTGCTTAATATAAATTGAGGGATTTTGCGTAATTGGCAACCAATTTATTATCTTTGTTAGGTCTCATCATCATACACCCTTAAGCATGCTTCTAAAACATCATAAAGTGCATAAAGTAAATTAATAGTGATATACGGATGGATATATAAAACAACTTGTTCCTAGAACAAATCACTCCTTTCCACTCCCGCTAGCATATTCTACTTCTTTCTACCCAATTACATAATACAATAAGAGAAACCTCATTTACATTGAGGGGAATTAGGTGAGAAGAGAATACAAAGAGATAAAAGAGATAAGGCTGGACACGCAGGTCCAATTTATAAATTCTAAATTTACAATAATTTCTAAAATTACCCTTTCCCTTCTAATATCCATCCGCTATATACACTATTCATTCATCACATACATGTATATTCATTCAAGACATGCTATACAACCAATCTAATCCAATTAATTAGTCTTTGTTTAAGTGATCATCCAATGTTCAATCAACGGTTTGATTTTGCGCGAGTCCAACTCGTTTGAGAATAAGTACATAAGGTACGAATTCATGAATTATATCGAACTACCCGTTAAATCCAATTTAAGTCGCATTCAATATTAATTCAATTTATTTAATTCCAAATTAAATGTTTACACTTTTAATGTGCTTTTAAAGATTAGATTCTAAATCTTATCAAATTGGGTCTCCAAGCCCAACTAACATCCAATGTGTGTTTAATTAAAGTCCGATGGGCTTTCAATTGATTTATAAAGGCTTGGGCTTTGGTCAATGTGGGTCAAACCCAATTACCAAGCCCAAATAAGGAATCACCCTTAAGTGCCATAAAATCAATTTCAAGCCCATAAGGCCCAATTAAACATAAAAGCCCATTAATTAAATTTTAATATTCCAAATTTTAAAATTCAATTGATTAAAGTGTAATGCATGATTAATTCATTAAACCAAATATTTCAAAAATACCAATTTAATTTATTAATCATCAATTGTTCAAAAACTTGTCTAACATTTATTTGAACAAAAAATCAAGTCCTTTAACATGTCATGTTGTATTTGCCAAGAGGGATTTTTGCGGTTCGATTTGTTTTTCAATCCAATTGAATTACTAATCTATATCCGTATGGATTTTAAGTCATCTAATGAACTTGAAAGCAAAAAATCCAATTAAGTGAAAGGACCTCCATTTTCGGTCAAAGCAACAATTTTGGGGAAAAAATCATCCAATGCATTTTTCTCAAAATTGATCATGTATTACATCAAATATCATACATATAAGCATACTCAAATCATCTAATGAACTTGTGCATGCAAAATACCAAACCAGTAAAATGACCTACACATTCGGCCAAGGCATCAATTTTGGGGGAAAAATTATCCAATGATTTTTCTCAAAATTGATCATGTATTATATCAAAATCATACATATAAGCATACTCAAATCATCTAATGAACTTGTGCATGCAAAATATTCAACTTAGTGGAAGTACCTCACATTCGGCCAAAGCAACATTTTGGGGGGAAAAATCATCCAATGCATTCTTCTCAAAATTGATCATGTATTATATCAAATATCATACATATAATCATGCTTAAGTCATCAAATAAACTTGTGCATGAAAAATTTCAAACCAATGGAAGCACCTCCACATTCGGCCAAGACAACCACTTGGGGGAAAAATCATCCAATGCATTTTTCTTAAAATTGATCATGTAATATATCATATAACATACATATAAGCATACTTTAGCATCCAATTTAACAAGAACATGCTTCAATCAATTTTCCCCAAATTAACCCTAATGTATTTCATGCTTAAACATGGCTCCATGATACCATTGTTGGTTTCTATAATTAGTCCCAAAGAAAGATTAAGCCATAGAAATACAAATAACATACATGCAAAGCTAGAAACATGGCGGAATCATACTTACTAAGCTTTGTGATGAAAATGGTGAAGACAATCTTGAGTCTTCAAGGTGGAAGTTTCGGCCAAGCAAGAAGAAGATGGAGAGAAGCTTCAAATCTTCAAGTGTTCCAAGCTCCAAGGTTGTTTCCTATCACCTCTTTTGATCCTGCTTGTGCTAGCAAAAATGGAGAATGAAAAAACAATTTTCTGCCTTTGGTTGAAGCTCACGGCGTGAGCAAGGGAGAGGAAGAGGAGAGTATGACTTATCAATTTTTGTTCTCCTTTTGTTTCTAAAACCGAGAAAGAGTGAGAGACAAATGAAAAGCAAAAATGAAATGATATCAAATACCAAATGAATTTTTAATTAAAAAAACCCTTCAAAAACCGTGAAAGGTTTTCCCTCCAAAGGAAAATTCATCATTTGCCATCATTATCTCACATTGAGAATAGAGACAATGTATCATCCCTTAAAGGTGACTAGATACATCCATCATCTATTCGTATCAAGTAATGAGATATCGCGATGTGATTTGCGGATTCCACCCGTTTCAAAATACGAATGTGTCCGCAAACACTTTCGGGCCCAAATTCGCTAATTCCGAATTAACGAATTTCCGTCGCGACGAGAATTAAATAATTACGCCTAGCGGAATTATTATTCAGATCGCTAACGAATTAATTCCAAATTAATTCTTTTGCCCGAATTAAAATCCGATTTTAATTCCGCGTCGAAATCTAATTCGTTTAATAATATATCGATATATTATTTTATCGATTAATTCCAAATTAATCGATCTCTCTCTCTCTCCTAATAAGGCATTTTATCCAAGATAAAGTTTCTCCGTAATAATCCAAGATTAATAAAGTTCGAATCAAACATCATAGGTGAATCTTCAGGAAGCGACCCAAGAGATCTCCGGATATGTTGGCAAGAATACGGTCGTTGGATAATCCAAACACGTACGTACCTCGACTACGTTTTTACCGATTTACAATACAAGGTTGGCTTCTAGCAAAGCGCCATGCCTACCCAATTCTCCAGAAATATTCTTACTGGAATATTAGATCTTATCAAGCGTAGTATACCGTAGTATTGCGTACATCGATCCAGTATCGGATGATCACATGTTAGGCCTGGGGCTGGAAATGTGTCTGCCCCGTACGAAACATATATCGGATATCAAACAACTAGTCTCTTTAAATCGGACAATCCTGACCTGGTCATATTGTCCCGACGGTTGCAACCTTTTATAGAGTACTAGTTCTGTATCCAGTGTGATTATCATCTCCATGTCTGAAGTGATACTTCCATCTTGACATCACATCCAGTACACTACGATTCTCGATAAACCCAGAAGAGGCGTACACAGAACCGGTTAAAGCCCCGAACCACCACAACCAAAGTTTACCGATTGTCGCAAGTACTAGCGATGCAAGTCTCAGGTTAAGACCATATACACCTACCCTGATGCGGCCTCCCATAGACACGCAGACATACTACCAATGGGATTCCGCGGGGTTTGTCCAGAGCGAAGCTGTTTTCCGTACCATCGGTAAAACACAACCTCCTATCGCACTTGCATAAGTATCCAATACTAAAATATGAGAACTATGCCGTTGTGCCATCACAACTCGCACAAGTGCAATACTAGTCTATTCCGCATTATCGATGTCCGATCTCGATAATACTCCGACTAGGGATATTTATGATTAAAACCTTTTATATTGATACTGTCTCATATCATCTCAATACGGAACTAATCATATGGACTTTTGCCATTAATATATTAAAGTAAATAAATTTTACAAAACGGCAAAAGGCGAATTTCATTATCACATAGTTAATTTTGTACAATAATACAATATCATTTACAAAACAGTGACGCTATGGGTCATAATGTCTAACACACGGTTGCATTTAACATATGCAACAAGCCTTTAAACCCCTAGGTGTCCCTAGTGGACGAGTTGTAGTCTCGTGAGGGTTTACAGCAATGATACCCACAAACATTTTACAAAAGTAAAAAGGTAGTAAAAGTAATGCACACAAAAGCAAAAACACAAGCGAAAAGAGAATAAAGATGTTAGTGACTAATCAGGTGAAACTTCTACTCCAAGTTACTAGCTGTTTTGTTTTATTCTAAATTACTGAATAACTAAATTCTCCGATGATTTTTACCATTATTCATATACATAGCCAACAAAATATTAAACAAGTTATTTTTGCCCACAACAGTCATAAGTGCAGTTGATAAGAGAGTAATATTTTTGTCCTAAAGTTCTATCAGATTTCACACCTTTTTGTAGCAATGGAATAATTTTTCTCATTTTTCTCACTTTTTTTTTCTATTCTATTTTTTTTTATTTATATACAATATCTTCCATCTATTTAGCGAGTGTTGGGTCGGTGACTCCCAAACCAGTTGGCTTTAGGGCATCAGGTGTGTTAAGACACCCCTACAGACTTAATTACTCAGACTTCAGATATTATATTTTTGCAGCATCTTCGATCCATGTAACGAGCTTTGGGCCAGTGACTCCCAAACCAGTTGGCTTTAGGGCACTAGGTGGTAAAACACCCTTACAGACTTAATAACTCGGATCTCAGACGTTTTTTTTTTTTTTTTTTTTTTTTTTACTCCATTGCTTTTTGAGATGTTTCCTCCAATTAAACTAGAGCACTGAATATTACAAACTTTTCAATTTTAGCTCATGTCCGTATGTTACTATATATGTTGATAATATCTGTCAACTAAGCATATGAAGATCCATTTTAGTCGTTTTAAGGAGAATTCACAAATTAAATAATTCAAAATGAAATAAATAAAAATAACTTGTTTCAAAATAGGTTTGAGATACGTCTCAGGAGTGGAAACTCCTTACTCAGCTATCTCTTACCAATTTCACCTTTTTAGTCAAAACACAAAAACGCAAAATTTTTTGAAAATTTTTTGAAAATTTTTCAATTTTTTTTTTTGTATTTTTCAAAAAATTTGGACTAAAAATAAAAACAACACACAAACTAAAAACAAGGTACTGATCAACTAATTCCTTCCCCCCAAACCTAAATGAGACATTATCCCCAATGTCTTAAAAAGTAGAATAAGAGTTTAGAAATAATACATGGGTTAGCTGAAATTCTACAGGAAATTAAAGTTAAGATCCAGATTAATCCTACGCCTCTTACTACGATCGTCTTCAAACCAATTTATCTTTGAAAGAATAGGGTCAACTCGTGTGGTCATATGCTGTGAGTTGGTCTATTAGATCCGGAGCAGTTCTGGCAGTAAAAAGGAGTTCTTTCAAAGGTTTTGACACGAACCCATTTCTCCGAGCATCATCAAGAAACACACAAAGAAAATCATAAAATCCATCAACGTTGAGCAGTCCAAGCGGTTTCTGGTGTATTTTCAGGTTGGCCCAAGATAGTACTATAAATATTTCCTCTAATATGCCCAAGCCACCTGGCAAAGCAATAAAAGCATCAGCACGGTTAATCATTTCTACCAGCCATTCAGACATACCTGGCACGATCAGTTCCTCTTCGTTTGATGATCCAATAAGATTTGCCTCTGCCAAGGGTTTTGGATGATTCCCAAAACGTGACTGCCTCCTTCCTGAACTGCCTTTGAAACGATCCCCATAAGTCTGAGATTGCCTCCGCCATATACTAAGTGCATATTCCTTGCAGCTAAGACTCGACCCAATTCTTGTGCTGCTTCTACGTATTGTGGTTTAGTTCACAACACTACTACCGTAAAACACACAGATGTTTTCAACTCGTCTTCTGAAGTGGCTTCCATTTTTTATGTATTTCTTTCTCAACTCTGGATGCCTTCAAAGTGCAATGACGAGCTGGATTTATAGTACCTGAAAAGGGTGAGTAAAAATAGCACAAGTATCTTCCAGAGGAAGATTAGTAGCAAAATAATATCGTGATAGTCAAAAAGGTCCGGATCCTGTCTGAGAAAATAAAAGAAAACACACAAAACAAATCACAATTATTAAGAAAAGACAAAAAAATATATTATACAAGAAAAGTAATGGCTTGATTGACGTCTATGCGTCAGGGACAAGCTTCCCATCCAATTTTCTTGTAAATTGGCAAACAGAGTCTTTTTTAGTCAGATTCCCGAGACTTAGCAGTTGTCTTTCCTTTTGGAATTGTGCATATAACATGCGAATTTCATGATAAACACATCCACTGGGATGCGTCTCAAGAGTTTTAGATATGTCATCCAAAGACTCCTTACTCAAGCCATCCCTAATGAAGTTAATCTTATCTTCGCGGTTATCGGACACCATTCCTAAAGAACGACAACGAGTATTACAAAATATGCGAGCACATTTATAACAAACACACACTTTTGGCTCTTCTCTTTTTAGCATATGTGCTCTTTCCTAAGCCAGACAGATGTGAAATAAAAGAGTCAGAAGACTCACCTGCCAATCGGACCCGTGCTTCAATTAACCAACGAATGTCAGTAGGAATACCTTCGATCATCAGTAGTCTCATCCGTTCTAAGTGAGCTTTGTAAACTTTCATCAGAGATTTTTAAGGGAGAGAAGGAAATTGCTTGTGAAGATTTGCGAGAGCATCTTCCATCTTGAAATGACTAAACCTGCAAAAATGTCAGTAGGAATACCTTCGAAAGCCAAGCTTTCGCCGATATTTATTTTATGGGAATATCATTTCCAAGAAATGACATATTATCATTATTTTATAGGACAGCCACTATCAGTGCGCTCCCACTAACCTTCTTATATATACACTAGAATTATTTCGTTTTGAATTAAATCGTACACCATTATGATTATATCAAAACGATAATTCCAAGAACCTAATGCTTGCTTCAATCCAATCATGGATCGAATAACCTGCATAATCCAAAGGGATTTACCGTGGCAACAGGTAAAAGGTTGAATCGTAATCAACACAATGTTGATAACGATACCTTTCCTTAAAGCCTAGCTTTATACGTTGGTATGTTGTCATCCATGTATGTCTTCCTAGAAGACATATAGTACCAATAGGCACAATGCCTTGTGGTACATCAACTAGTATCCAAAATGGTTGATATACATGGAATCCATTTCGGATTACATGACACTTTGCCATAATTAGGGAGTTGATATCTTGTATCACTTCCTCATACGTAGTCAGTTGATATTCCTCAATAAGATTCACATCTTTATGAGGTTAGATCAGAAACCCATACCTCAGGTTGTTTTCTGACTCTGTCCTACCTGCGCGGTTCTTGTGTATTCGAAGATTAATGGTAATAGTCTCATCCTGGATGAACTATTCATATTCCATTAAGATTCAGTGCCTTGAACAGTATTACTCCGATTTCCATCGAGTAATACTATCCTCCCACTTACCACTGCATATCGGTATTCCTCTAAGGAAAACCGTATGGTGAGTAACAATCTAATTGTTCTCTTGTGAGGTGTATAAGTACAATACTTATAGTATCCCTAGGATAACCTACATTTGGCACTTATCCTATTTGGGTTTTAGTTTGGTATCATCCTAACATATGCCTAGCATACCCAATTATCAAGAATGAGAAACCCGTTTTCTTTCCCGTTCATATCTAATATGATATCTGTCAAACAGATTATTATGGAACCTTATTCAAAATAAGTTCTTGCACTGTTTAAAGCTTATCCGTTGAAGGAAATGGTAGCTCAGAGCGACTCGTGATTAACCTTATCATGTCTAACAAAATTCGGTTAATCCGTTCGGACACACCGTCAAACTGACGTATTCCGGGAGGAGTCCTTATTTGAAAGAATACTATACTCTTTCATATATACAAAAATTATTGCTTAAGTATTTTCCATTACAGTCTTACCGTGACGGTTTAATACTTTAGCCGATCTGTTTATCTATTTCGTGTCGAAACTGTAAAAGTTTCCGATTTGTGTTCTTCAAAAGAAACACATAACCATACGCGATGCCACATCCGTAAAGGTCACGAAATATTCATATCCATATCTAGCCTAGCTAGACATGGGCCCACTTGATTCACTATGAAGTAGGGCTAACAGATCGGTGGCATTTACACTTTTACCAAGTAAATAGTGTTTTAGGCACTTTGCCCAAATAGACTAGATTCGTAGACTTTATTTGAATAGAATCAAATCAGTCCTAGTACCCGCTCTTCAAAAGTGTGGATATACGATTCTTGTTTAGTAGTGTCCCTGACAACTATGCTACAATTAAGTTTCTTAACTGATCAAATCAGTTTGAGCTATTTATTTGTCATGTTATATATTGGAGATTTATTTATATTCAAAATATAAATCCTGTTATTCACATCTAATGTGTTTATCTCAATATCATCTTTATATAATGAAACACTTTAGTGTTCTAGAATATAAAGGTACACCCGCAGCGGGTTATACGCGATATAGAGATAATATTTCTAGTCAAACTAGCTACATTATAACAGTTTCTAAATTTAAGTACTAACCCGAAGGTAGTTCCTAAATTCAGGTATCTACGGTTAAAACAGCGACTTTCGTCCCGTTTTCAATTCGCAGATAAATCTCAATTGAAGTCAGTATCCTGTTCAAAACAGATTCTGAACATCAATATATTTTATGTACCACACTAAGTATTTAAAATCCAATTTCAATACTAGTTGTGAACATAATTATGACAATCATATTTGAAGTCAGAGTCTTGCTCGTCTTCTATTCCTTCTTAGGATATGTCCTTTATCTTCCCAGAAGATTATAATGATTTTTCCTTTGCCTGTTTCAACACCCAGAAGCCTTTGGCCAAGCCTCGTGCTTTCTGGAATATCGAATTAAGGTGCGCCTTGCGCTACAAGCTTAATATTATTTTATCAAATAAAACAACCTATTATTTCCAGGACCATCCTGAAACTTTATTCCCAATTTGAAAATTAAACCATTTAAACACATTTTCCCCAGGATTATGTTTTAAATGTCAATCTTTCAATTATATCTTGATTCTAATAGTCCAACTATTTAATCAACGATTGTGGTACTATTTATTATAATGATTATAATAGTCCAACTATATAATCAAATATAATTTAAATTAATTAACCTCAATTACATTGATTACTATAGTCCAACTATAAATCAACTGTAAACTGAAATTAATTAATTCAAATATATTGATTAATATAATCCAATTATATATAATCAAATATAATACAGTCCAACTGTTTATTAAAACAACAATTTAAATATTAGTCCAACTAACATTTAATCTACGACGAAATAATTTGAATGAGCGCGTATGGCGAGTAATTGAACGAGTATTGCAAATTCAATTCTTGTGCCTCCCACTATTTTGGCGAGCCTCTAACCCTCTGTCGAGTACTCGGGAAACCGTGTTTCCTAGTGGGCTAGGATCCCGTTAAATATCACACAATCTTGACTTTGGCCAACAAATTGTATGATAATTAACTAGGTAGATCTCGAAGATCAATTGGATCCCATCCAATTCCTAGATCCAGTAGGCGGATATCCAAATCCTAAACATATATCTTATATATGCCAATACATCCATGTATTACCTAACCTTTTTCCTCTGAATCAACTAAGCCTTGGCTTTGGCACAACAAACCTAGTGATCCCAGTCAAGCGCGACCCATTGACCATGGAAAGCTTCGTAATCAATGTCGATGGACAAGAAGTGGTCTTGACTTTGGCCAACAAACCACAACTTGGACAAGACACTGATATGGAACAAAGCCTTCGTGATTCAAACACATCTTCGACGGACAAAGGGCTTGACTTTGGCCAACAACCCAATGCCAATCTCGGATCTTTAGTAAGAATCACTCAATGGAAGGAAAAACACTTGATATTGAGCCAGGGTTTTTCGCGTGCAATTGGCTACCAATTTATTATCTTTATTAAGGTCTCATCATCATACACCCTTAAACATGCATTCTAAACACATAATAAAGCGCATATGAAATAAAATAATAATGATATGCGGATGGATACTTTACATTGATCCTAGATCAAATCTCTCATTTTCTCTCTCCAAAACTAGCACATGTATTTACTTCTACCCGTTACACTACACTTCTAAAGAAATTTACATTGAGGGGAATAGGTGAGAAGAGAATACAAAGAGTATAGAGGTGAAAAGGCTGGACACGCAGGTCCAATTTAATAAATCAAATTTATTACAACAATTTCCAAAATTGTCCCCACCCGACTAATATCCATCCGATATACATTATTCATGCATCACAACCATGTATTCATACAAGCATGTTATCAATCAATCTAATCCAATTAATTAATCTGATAATTAGTGATCATCCAATGTTCAAACAACGATTTGATTTTTGCTCGAGTCAAACTCGTTTTGCGAATAAGTACTCAAAGTACGAATTCTTGAATTAAATTAAACTACATAATTAAATCCAATTTAATACGCATTTAATTCTAATTCACTATTTAATTCCAAATTAAATATTACACTTTTATTAACGAACCTTTACGACTTAAATTCCAAATTTAATCGCAACGGGTCTCAAAGCCCGATTAACATCTAATGTTTATTTAATTAAAGTCCAATGGGCTTTTAATTAATTTCTATAAGGCGTGGACTTTTGGTCAACTCGTGTCAAACCGAATAACCAAAATCCAATCCGGGAGTTACCCCATAAGCCCAGAAATCAATTTTGGCCCATTAGGCCCAATTAAATAATTAAGGTCCATTAAGTCATAATTGGACTTTATGGATACGGTTTTAGGCCCAATTGGATCCAACCAAATTGGCCTAAACTCAACTTTGTACAACAAAGCCCAAAAGCCCAATTACAACCTTTAAGGCCCATTTTCCAAAATAAGCCCAAATTAATTAACTTATAAAATTCTAAATTCCATAATTAATTAACCTAAGTGTAATACACAATAACCACCCAATAATATTTCTAAAACATCAATTAGCATACTTAATCATACACTTAATGACAAATAGTGTCCAACACAATTTATTAAAATCAAACCCATTTTACATGCTTTTGTTCTCGGCAATTAGGGGTTTTTCCAATCCGATTCGGTTTCAATCCAATTGAATCCACAATCATCATTTCCCAAATCAATTCAATTCATCCAATGAATTAAAATCAAAATACACAATGAATTTCAAATTCAATTGAATTCGGCCAAGCCACTTTAAAAGGAAAAAATTGTTCCAAATCAAAATTCAATCCAATTGAACTTCAAAACAACATTACCAAATATTTTAAGTCATCCAATGATCAAACAAACAAAATCACCAAGAAATTTAGGGTTCTTTAATTTCGGCCAACATAAGCAAAATGGGGAAATTTGTTCCAAACACAATTTCAACAAATTGATCCAATCAATCTTAAATTAAACATACTTTAAGCATTCTCATTCATCTAATTTCACAAAATATGCTCAAAATCAAGTTTACCCAAATTTGTCACTTTATGCCAACATAAAAAATTGGGGAAATTTGTTCCAAACATAATTTCTTCAAATTGATCCAATCAATCATTAATTCAACAACATTTAAGCATACTTAATCAATCAATTTAATCAAATCATGCTTCAATTGATTTTACCCAATTTGTCATGCCCAAAATTTAGGGAAAATTGAATCCAATCCAATTTCATGAAATTGATCATACACAACTTCAATTCAACCTCATTCAAGCATACTTCATCAAACAATTCAACCAAATCATGCCTAAATCGAGTTTACCCAATTTTAACCCTAACTTTTTCATGCTTGATAATAGCTCAAGATACCATTGTTGAGTTTCTAATATAGGTCCCAAGAATCATGAAATCAAGCACAAAATTCGTATGAACACATCAAAGGAGTAAGGCGGAAACATAACTCACATTGAACGGTTTGAGATGCGAAGAACAAAACCCATTTTCCTCCTTGTTGAAGCTCGGTTTTGTGCTCCTTGAGCTGCTGGACTGCACGTTTCTGTTCTGTTTTGGCTCCTCCAAAATCGGCCATTGAAGACCTCCATTGAAGCTCCAAGCTTCAAGCTCCAAAAATGATTCCAAGCTCATAAATTCGTTTCCCTATCACCATAGTATAACCCAAGTTGTGTGCTAGCACTTCTTCATCTTCTTTGCTTCTCACAAATTCGGTCTAACCAGAAAATTAGAGAAGAAATCGGCAGTGAGCCGTGAGAGGGAGAAGAGAGAAAAGAGAGGGAAAAATGGTTTCTCCAAGAAACCGTAAAATGAGAGAGAGTGTGTTTAATTGAAAAAGAAAAATGTATTTTAGGTTTTTTATATTTTCCAAAATAATCAAAACCATTTACCACTTTTCATTTTTCAATAAAGCAAAAGTCAAAGCAAAAGCAAAAAGTGCTTTTCAACCTTTCACCCATCACTTCTCTTTTTACATCAAGTCACTTCACTTTAATAAAGTGACAACTTGTCATGTCACATCACTCAAAGTGACAAGTGATTTGACAATTGACGCGACTAGTGATTTGACGCTTGATGTGACTTGCGTGCCGCACTCGAATTCGAAATGTAAATGCGCTCGCAATCACTCTCGGGCTCAGGTTCGCTAATTCCAAATTAACGAATTTTCCGTTGCGTCGTAATTAAATGATTACGACTAGCGAAATCACTATTCACGTCGCTAACGAATTAATTCTAAATTAATTCGTTCGCCCGAATTAAAATCTAATTTTAATTCCGCGTCGAAATCCAATTTCTAATAATATATCAAACATATTATTTTATCGATTAATTCCAAATTAATCGTCTCTCTCTTTTTACGATATTTTATCCGAGATAAAATATCTCTGTGATTAATCCCAGATTAATTTCTCTCTCTTCTAATTATCCCAGATTAATTAAGTGCGAGTCATACGTCATCGGTGAATCTTCGGGAAGCGACCCATGAGATCTCCGGATATGTTGCCAGTAAATACGGTCGTCGGACTATCCGAACACGTAAGTACCTCGTACTACGTTTATACCGATTTACAAGACAAGGTTGGCTTCTAGCAAAGCGCCATGCCTACCCAATTCTCCAGAAATATTCTTACAGGAATATATAGATCTGTATCAAGCGTAGTATACCGTAGTATTGTGTATATCAGCCCAGTATCGGATAGTCACGTGCTAGGGCTGGGGCTGGATAAGTGTCTGCCCCGTCCGAAGCACATGTCGGATGTCTGGTAACTAGTCTCTATAATCGGATATACATGACCTTGTCATAATATCCCGATGGCCGGCAGCACTTAAGAGCACTAATACCGTATCCTGCGTGACATCATCTCCACTATGACTGGAGTGATACTTCGTCTTGACATCACACCCAATACACTACGACTCTCTGATAACCCAGAAGTGGTGTACGCAGAACCGGTTAAAGCCCTGTACCACCAAGACCAAAGTCTATCGATTATCGTAAGTATTAGCGATGCAAGTCTCAGGTTAAGACTATACACACCTACCTTGATTCGGTCGGCCTCCTATAGACACATAGTCATAATACCAATGGGATTCCGAGGGGTCTATCCAGAGCGAAGCTGTTTCCCGTACCATCGGTGAAAAACAACCTCCTATCGCACTTGCATAAGTATCCTATACTTATATATATGAGAACTATGCCGTTGTGCCCTCACAACGCGCACAAGTGCAATACTAGCCTATTCCGCATTATCGATGTCCAGTCTCAATAATACTCTGGCTAGGGATATTTAATGATTAAACCTTCGGGGACTGATACTGTCTCATATCATTCTCAGTCCAGGAACTAATCATAGGGACCTCTCTTCATTTATACATCTAAGGTGATCTAATCACAAATGATGAGAGTACAATCTCCTTTGTCACATAGTTAATTTGTACAACAACACCGTGATCTGTACAAATAGTGACGCTATGGGTCATAATTGTCCAACATGGGTTGCTCTCTGCTAGCGCTAAGTTTAAGTCGTCAGCCCAACTTGGATTTTTGAATGTTAAGAGTGATCTGAAAGTGTAACACTTTCTTTTTGTCTCCAAATGATTCTCCCCAGTAGTGTTGACACGCTTGTTTTTAACCTTGAAAGTCTTGTTAGCGTCAGGATCATGTATCTCAATGGCTCTAGTTGGTTAAAATTTTGGTGATCACAAATGGACATGACCACCGTGATTTTGGCTTCCATGGGAAGAATTTCACCCTTGATTCTTTTAACAGTACCTTCTGCCGTGGTTCGAGTTGTATGCGCACTAACTTCTCATCATGTCTCTTCTTGCCCTTTTCTTTATACAATTTGGCATCATCAAAAGGCTGATTTGAAATTCCTCCAATTCGTTGAGCTGGTGGAACTTTTTCTCTTCTGTTGCTTGTAGTGCAAGAATTGGCTCATTCAGTACAAAAGATGCTTTATCTTTAGGCTTACAGGCAATTGACATGTTTTAAGTTTGTCAGTAGAACTTTTTCTTTCATAAGAGTTCTGAATGCACCTGTTTATCACATCGAGTTTGAAACATTCCTCCTTCTTTTCATTATCTGGGAAATTCATGGCCTGTGAAAACATTGAATGTTACTTCTGGTCTTGTACCCTCATGGTTAATTCTCCTTTTTGTACATCAATAATGGTTCGACCTGTAGCCAAGAATGGTCTCCCAATGATGATTGGCACATCTGCGTCTTCCTCCATATCAAGGACAATAAAAATCTGTGGGAAAATGAATTTGTCAACCTTGACCAGCACATCCTCAACTATGTCTCTTGGAAATAAGAGCGTTTATATCAGCAAGTTGCAGTGAGACTGAAGTTGGCATTGTTTCTCCAATCTGTAATTTCCTGAATATAGAAAAAGGCATCAAGTTAACACTCGCACCTAAATCACAAAAGCCTTACCAAAGTTATGTTCTCCTATGACGCAAGGAACAGTGAAACTGCCAGGATCTTTCACTTCGGGGGAAGTTTCCTCTGAATGATGGCACTGCATTCTTCTGTTAATGCTACTGTCTCGTAATCTCCCAATCTCCATTTTCGTGAAAGAATATCTTTCATGAATTGGCATAGGTGGGCATTTGTTTCAACGCTTCTGCAAATGGAATGTTGATATGCAGCTTTTTGAAGATCTCCAGGAACCGAGAAAACTTCTTGTCCAATTGTTCTTCTGAAGACGTGAGGAAAAGGTGGAGGTGGAGCGATATGTTCTTTTTCCTTTGCTTCTTTTGCCTCCATCTGTTGCTTTATTTCTCTTGGAACTTCCTCAGTAGTTGTTTTGGCTCCAAAATCTTTGTTGATTTCAGTACCACTTTTTAACATGATGGCATGACATTGCTCATTCCCTATGTTTCTTGGATTTGGCTCTGTGTTGCTAGGAAGGGTAACCTGGCGGTCTGAAACTCTGAGCATTGGCAAGTTGTCCGATTTGATTCTCCAGTGCTTTGATGGAAGCTGATTGGCTCTGAAAGATAGCATCTTCTTTTTTTAACTGAGCCAGCACTTCTGCTATTCCTGGTTCATTTGCCTGCTCATGGCCTTTGTGTTGGTTTCTATTAAGGTCCCGGATCGATTATAAGCATGAAAACATTGCAAATACATATCGACGAAGTTGCGGAATACTCACATCGATCGGTTGAGACGATTTGAAGACGAATCAAGCCAAAAACGCTCACTGGGTTTGGCGCCACTGCTGTGCAGAATTGCTCATTGGTTTGAGCTGATTCGGGTCTCATTTCGAAGCTCCAAACTCCGTCGGATGAGTCCCGCCTCATGGGTGAACCTCCCTACCACCTTCGCAAGACTCGTAAGTGTGCTAGCACTTGATTTCTCACCATGAAAATCACTCTTGCTTCCCTTAGTGTCACGCCATTTCTGGTTCAAAACCAGTGAGAAAAAGTGAGAGTGTGGAGAGAGAATGAGAGAGAAGAAGTTGTGTTAATTAGTTAAATGTGTAAGACTTTTTGCTTATAATTTCAAAAATATATATAACAATTACCATTTATTTTTCTTTCAAAAATCAAAATAAAAAGGTAAAAAGTCTCCCACCAAACAACATCAACTATTCCAACAACTACCATCACTCAAAGTGACTAGTTGTCTTTTCAATCAATCAATCAATCACATCAATCAATCACATCACTCAAAGTGACATTTGATTTGACGCTTGATGTGACGAATGATTTGACGCTTGATGCGACTTGCGACGCCGCACTCGAATTCGAAATACGAATGCGCTCGCAATCACACTCGGGCTCGGGTTCGCTAATTCCTAATTAGCGAATTTTCCGTTGCGTCGTAATTAAATGAATACGCCTAGCGAATTCACTATTCACGTCGCTAACGAATTAATTCTAAATTAATTCGTTCGCCCGAATTAAAATCTAATTTTAATTCCGCGTCGAAATCCAATTTCGTTTAATATATCGAATATATTAATTTACCGATTAATTCCAAATTAATCGTTATCTCTCTCTAGACGATATTTTATCCTAGATAAAAATCTCCGTAATTAATCCTAGATAATTTTCTCTCTCTCTTCTATATAATCCCAGATTATTCAAGAGTGCGAGTTGTGCGTCATCGGTGGATTATCGGGAAGCGACCCATGAGATCCCCGGATAATTCGGCAGTAAATACGGTCGTCGGAATATCCGAATCACGTACGTACCAAGTACTACGTTCTACCGATTTACGAGACAAGATCGGCTTCTAGCAAAGCACGAAGTCTATCCAATTCTCCGGTCATATTCTCTAAGAATATTTAAGATCTATATCAAGCGTAGTATACCAAGTATCGTGTAATCGGCCCAGTATCGGATAGTCACGTGCTAGGGCTGGGGCTGGATAAGTGTCTGCCCCGTCCGAAGCACATATCGGATGTCTGGTAACTAGTCTCTATAATCGGATATACATGACCTTGTCATAATATCCCGATGGCCGGCCAGCACTTAAGAGCACTAATACCTTATCCTGCGTGACATCATCTCCACTATGACTGGAGTGATACTTCCGTCTTGACATCACACCCAACACTCTACGATTCTCAATATACCCAGCATTGGCGTACACAGAACCGGTTAGAGTCCTGGACGACCTCAACTAAAGCATATTGATTGTCGTAAGCATTAGCGGTGCAAGTCTCAGGTTAAGACCATACACACCTACCCTGATGTCGGACTCCCATAGACACATAGTCATAATACCAATGGGATTCCGAGGGGTCTATCCAGAGCGAAGCTGTTTCCCGTACCATCGGTGAAACACACCTCCTATCGCACTTGCATGAGTATCCAATACCCAATATATGAGAACTATGCCGTTGTGCCCCTCACAACGCGCACAAGTGCAATACTAGCCTATTCCGCATTATCGATGTCCAGTCTCGATAATACTCCGGCTAGGGATATTTAATGATTAATCCTTCGTGGACTGATACTGTCTCATATCATTCTCAATCCAGGAACTAATCATAGGGACCTCTCTTCATTTATATATCTAAGGTGATCTAATCACAAATGATGAGAGTGCAATTTCCTTGTCACATAGTTAATTTGTACAACAACACTATGATCTGTACAAATAGTGACGCTTGGGTCATATTATCCAACAATCTCCCACTTGGCACATAGCCAGTCACTCAAGTGTCCCACACCCGAACTATGTACGGTTCGCTCAAATTGCTGAGAAAAGGTTTTCGTCAGCGGATTTCCATGATTATCGTCTGACGCGATTTATACGATCATCACATCGCCACGATGTATAATCCGAACGAATCGGATGATATAGAAGTATATATCTGGATCGTCGATGAGACCTTTAATTCTTTAGCCTTGTGCTGACGCCTAGCTCAGCTGCTAACAGAACTATATCTAATCTAATTAGATTTATTATCGACCCAAATGGCTTCTATTGCTGCCTCAGCTGCAGCAATAATCCGCATTTGTTGTTTATTCGGCAACAGTATCTTGCTCGGAAGATTTCCAGCTCACTGTCCCGTTATTCAAACTTTATAGTACCGCAGTATTTAACTGTTTGGAAACTAGCGGTAGTGATCCCAGTCACTTCAAGTTCTCCTTCTCCATAGTTTAAGACAGCATCTTTAGTTCTCTAAGATACTAACAAATGTCCTTAACTTCAATCCAGTGACTATCACTTGGATTGACCTGATTGTGACTCCATATGCTCGAAGCGTATGAGACACCATATCAAGTACATTTTAAATGTACAATTTCCCAGAGAGTGTTAACAACTCCAAATCTATCAGTAGATCTTTATTCCTTGAATAAAGGTTGTTACTCTCCAGAATTCTACGGAGAATTTTATGAAAGCCAAGCTTTCACCAATTGCTTTATGGGAATTTCCTTGTCAGTGCGCTCCCACTAACCTCCTTATATACACAAGAATCATTTCTTTTTGAATCAAATCATTAACCATTATGATTATTTCAAAACGACAGTTCCAAGAACCTTATGCTTGCTTCAATCCAAACATGGATCGAATAACCCGCAAACCTTGTTTGTCGGTTATACAAAATCGTCAGGATGTTGTAAGCATCCTCCAAGAGGTTCCTTTTCAGGAAAGCAATTTTGATCATTAACTGACACATTTCATAAATGAAATATGCAGTATCTACAAGCATCTTCAAAATGGATTTACCATGGCAACAGGTAAAAGGTTGAACCGTAATTAACACAATGTTGATAACGATACCTTTCCGTCAAAAGCCTAGCTTTGTACGTTGGTATGTTGCCATCCATGTATGTCTTCCTTGAAGACGTTTACTGTACCAATAGGCATAATGCCTTGCGGTACAACAACTAGTATCCAAACATAGTTGTTATACATGGAATCCATTTCGGACTCATGGCACTTTGCCATAATAGGGAGTCGATACCTTGTATCACTTCCTCGTACGTAGTCGGTTGGTATACCTCCATAAGATTTACATCTTTAAGGGGTTATATCAGAAACCCATACCCCAGGTTGTTTCCTGATTCTCTCCGATCTACGCGGTTATTGTGTATTCGAAGATTAATGGTATAGTCTCATCCTTGATGAACTATATGTGTTCCATTAAGGACTTCGTGCCTTGAATAGTATTACTCCGATTTTCATCGAGTATCACTATTCTCCCACTGACCACTGCATATCGGTGTTCCTCTTAGGCAAACCGCATGGTAAGCAACAATCATATTGTTCTCATTTGAGATATATAAGTACTATACTTATGGTTTCCCTTAGGATAACCTATTATTGGCACTTATCCAATTTGGGTTCTAGTTTGGGATCATCCAAACGTTATGCCCGGCATACCCAAATTATTAGGAATGAGAAACCCTATTTCTTTCCTGTTCATATCCTATATGATATCTGTCAAACAGATTTATATGGAACCTTATTCTAAATAAGTTTTGCACTGTTAATACATATCATGTCATGAAGGAAGGAAATGATAGCTCAGAGCGACTCGTGATAAACCTTATCATGTCCAACAAAATTTGGTTTTCGTTCGGACACACCGTCTAACTGACGTGTCTCGGGAGGAGTCCTTATCTGAAAGAATACTATACTCTTTCATGTATGTTTGATACTGACTGCTGCTAAGTATTTTCATTACGGTCTTACCGTGACGGCATAATACTATAGTCGATCTGTTTATCTACTTCGTGTCGAAACTCTAATAGTTTTCGATCTGTGTTCTTCAAAAGAAACACATAACCATAACGTGATGTTACATCCGTTAAGGTCACGAAATATTCATGTTTACATCTAGCCTAGCGAGATATGGGCCCACTAACTTCACCATGAATAGGGCTAACAGATCGATGGCATTTTCACTATTACCAAGTAAATAGTGTTTTAGGTACTTTACCTAATAAACTGGATTCGTAGACTTTATTTGAATAGTCAAATCAGTCCTAGTACCCACTCTTCAAAAGTGCGGATATACGAATCTTGTTTAATTGTGTCCCAGACAACAATGCCACAAATAAGTCTCTATTGATCAAATCAATTTGAGCTATTTATTTGTCATTTTATATGTTTTGAGATTTTAATTATATTCAAAATATAAATTCTGTTATTCACATCTAATGTGTTTATCTCAGTATCATCTTTATATAATGAAACACTTAGTGTTCTAGAATATAAAGGTTTATCCACAATGGATTAAACATTGATATAGAGATAATGTCTCTAGTCAAACTAGTTACATTATAACAGTTCCTAATTTAAGTACACACCCAAGGGTAGTTCCTAAACTTAGGTATCTACGGTCGAAACAGCGACTTTCATCCCGTTTCCGATTCGCAGAACAATCTCAGCTTGAAGTCAGTATCCTGCTCAAAGCAAATTCTGAACATCAATACATATATTTTATGTATCACACTAAGTATTTAAAATCTAATTTCAATACTAGTTGTGAACATAACTTTGACAAACATTTTTAAAGTAAGAGCCTTGCCCTTTCTTTAATTCCTTCGTGTCTGCCATATCCAAATGGTAGTCACTTTGGGATATGTCAATTATCCTTTTCAATATTTCAGGAACCTTAGGCCAAGCCTTGGGTTTTTAGAATATCGAAACGATGTGCACCTCGTGCTACATGCCCAATTGCAAACTTTGACTTTTCACCTCTAGAATAGTCAATTAATTCTCCAAGAATTATTTATTGCAATTTTAATACTTCTTAAATCTAAACATAGATTTTTGACAAGTATATTAAATTAAGCATTAAAGTCATCATCACATAAATCTTCCAAAGATATTATGCTCTACTTATTTTGCTTAATTTTGGGCTTAGGTATAATAAGTTATTTTATCAAATAAAGTAACCTATTATTTATTCCCAATATGAAAATTAAATCATTTAAAACATTTAATCCAAGATTATATTTTAAATATTCAACTTTTCAATTATATCTTGATTACAATAGTCCAACTATTTAATCAACGATTAGTGGTACTATATATATTATAATGATTATAATAGTCCAACTATATAATCAAATATAATCCAAATTAATTAACCTCAATTACATTGATTACTATAATCCAATTATAAAATCAACTGTAAACTGAAATTAATTAATTCAAATATATTGATTAATATAATCCAATTATATATAATCAACTATAATACAGTCCAACTGTATATTAAAACAACATTAAATATTAGTCCAACTAATACTTTTAATATATTTGACGAGTGATATTTGTTTGAGCGCGTATGGCGAGTAATTGAACGAATATTGCAAATTCAATTCTTGCCTCCCACTATTTTTCGGCGAGCCTCTAACCCTCTGTCGAGTACTCGGGAAACCGTGTTTCCTAGTGGGCTAGGATCCCGTTAAATATCACACAATCTTGACTTTGGCCAACAAATTGTATGATAATTAACTAGGTAGATCTCTAAGATCAATTGGATCTCATCCAACTCCTAGATCCGGTAGGTGGACATCCAAGTCCTAAACATATATCCTATATATGCCTATATATCCAATATATACCCTAACCTTTTTCCTCTGAATCAACTAGGCCTTGGCTTTGGCACAACAAACCTGATGATCCCAGTCAAGCGCGGACCCATTGACCATGGAAGCTTCGTAATCAATGTCGATGGACAAGAAGTGGTCTTGACTTTGGCCAACAAACCACAACTTGGACAAGACACCAATATAGAACAAAGCTTCGTGATTCAAGCACATCTTCGACGGACAAGGGCTTGACTTTGGCCAACAACCCATGCCAATCTAGGATCTTGAGCAAGAATCACTCAATGGAAGGAAAAGACGCATGATATTTGATGAGGGCTTTTCGCGTGCAAATTGGCTACCAATTTCATTATCTTTGTTAAGGTCTCATCATCATACACCCTTAAACATGCATTCTAAATACATAATAAAGCGAGTATGAAAATAAATAATAATGATATGCGGATGGATACTTAACACATTGATCCTAGATCAAATCTCTCCCTTTCTCACTCAAGCTAGCACTTGTATTACTTCTAACCCGTTACACTACACTTCTAAAGAAACCTCATTTACATTGAGGGGAATAGGTGAGAAGAGAATACAAAGAGAATAAAGGTGATAAGGCTGGACACGCAGGTCCAATTTAATAAATCGAATTTATTACAATAATTTCCAAAATTGCCCCACCCGACTAATATCCATCCGATATACATTATTCATTCATCACAACCACGTATTCACACAAAAGCATGCTATCAATCAATCTAATCAAATTAATTAATCTGATAATTATGTGATCATCCAATGTTCAAACAACGATTTGATTTTGCTCGAGTCGAACTCGTTTTTTTGCGAATAAGTACTCAAAGTACGAATTCTTGAATTAAATTAAACTACATAATTAAATCCAATTTAACATGTATTTAATACTAATTCACTATTCAATTCCAAATTGAATATTACACTTTATTTAATAAACCTTTAACGACTTAAATTCCAAATTTAATCGCGTCGGGACTCAAAGCCCGATTAACGTCCAACGTCAATTCAATTCAAGTCTAATGGGCTTTAATTAATTTCTTTAAGGCGTGGGCTTCGGCAACCAAAGCCCAATCAAGGAGTTACCCCATAAGCCTAGAAATCAATTTAGGCCCATTAGGCCCAATTAAACTTTAAAGGTTTATAAGTTGCATTTGGGCTTTATGGTTAAGGTTTTGGGCCCAATTGGATCCAATCCACTTGGCCTAAACCCAACTTGATAAAATCAAGCCCAATAGGCCCAAATACAACATAATAAGCCCAAATCCAATTTAAGGCCTAAATAACTAAATTACATGAATCCAATTCCGCAATTTAATTACCTAAAGTGCATTACATGATTAATCACCCAAATCAATATTTCCAAAACATGAAATTAGTCCAATTAATCATGTTCATTATCATTATTACATGTCCAACACATAAATGAAAAAATCAAACCCATTACATGCTTTAAAGCTCTCGGCCAAAGGAGGGATTTTATGTCCGATTTGGTTTCAATCCAATCGAACCCACAATCGACATTAAATCAACATCCAATTTGTGTTCATACACATCCAATCTCACAAAATCAAAATTACCAAGATATTAGGGCATTATACCATTCGGCCACCATAAGCATTTGGGGATTTTGTTCAATTCAAAATTAAATCCAATTCAATCTTAAATTAACATCATCCAACATCATTACAACTCATCCAATGAATCAAAATGAAAAATTCCAAGAATTCCAAAATACACAATACATTCGGCCAACATGAATTTTTGGGGAAAATTGATCCAATCATTATTTCATTAAATTGATCCAATCAATCACTAATTAACATGTTATAAGCATACTCAACATTCAATTCATTCAAATCATGCTCAAAACAAGTTTACCCAAATTTTAAGCCCTAAAATTTCATGCTCAAACCTAGGCTCTTGATGCCATTGTTGGTTTCTATTAAGGTCTCGGATCGATTATAAGCATGAAAAACATTGCGAATACATATCGACGAAGTTGCGAATACTCACATCACATCGATCGGTTGAGAAGATTTGAAGACGAATCAAGCCAAAAACGCTCACTGGTTTGGCGCCACTGCTGTGCAGAATTGCTCACTGGTTTGAGCTGATTCGGGTCTCATTTCGAAGCTCCAAACTCTGTCGGATGAGTCCCGCCTCATGGGTGAACCTCCCTACCACCTTCGCAAGACTCGTAAGTGTGCTAGCACTTGATTTCTCACCATGAAAATCACTATTGCTTCCCCTTAGTGTCACGCCATTTCTGGTTCAAAAACCAGTGAAGAAAACGTGAGAGTGAGAGAGAATTGAGAGAGAAGAAGTTGTGTTATATATAGTTAAATGTGTAAAGACTTTTTGCTTATATATTTTCCAAAAATATATATAACAATTACCATTTATTTTTCTTTTCAAAAAATCAAAATAAAAGGTAAAAAGTCTCCCACCAAACAACATCAACTATTCCAACAACTACCATCACTCAAAGTGACTAGTTGTCTTTTCAATCAATCAATCAATCACATCAATCAATCACATCACTCAAAGTGACATTTGATTTGACGCTTGATGTGACGAATGATTTGACGCTTGATGCGACTTGCGACGCCGCACTCGAATTCGAAATACGAATGCGCTCGCAATCACACTCGGGCTCGGGTTCGCTAATTCCTAATTAGCGAATTTTCCGTTGCGTCGTAATTAAATGAATACGCCTAGCGAATTCACTATTCACTTCGCTAACGAATTAATTCTAAATTAATTCGTTCGCCCGAATTAAAATCTAATTTTAATTCCGCGTCGAAATCCAATTTCGTTTAATATATCGAATATATTAATTTACCGATTAATTCAAATTAATCGTTATCTCTCTCTAGACGATATTTTATCCTAGAGAAATATCTCCGTAATTAATCCTAGATTAATTTTTTCTCTCTTCTATTATAATCCCAGATTATCCAAAGAGTGCGAGTTGTGCGTCATCGGTGGATTATCGGGAAGCGACCCATGAGATCCCCGGATAATTCGGCAGTAAATACGGTCGTCGGATATCCGAATCACGTACGTACCAAGTACTACGTTCTACCGATTTACGAGACAAGATCGGCTTCTAGCAAAGCACGAAGTCTATCCAATTCTCCGGTCATATTCTCTAAGAATATTTAAGATCTATATCAAGCGTAGTATACCAAGTATCGTGTATATCGGCCCAGTATCGGATAGTCACGTGCTAGGGCTGGGGCTGGATAAGTGTCTGCCCCGTCCGAAGCACATATCGGATGTCTGGTAACTAGTCTCTATAATCGGATATACATGACCTTGTCATAATATCCCGATGGCCGGCCAGCACTTAAGAGCACTAATACCTTATCCTGCGTGACATCATCTCCACTATGACTGGAGTGATACTTCCGTCTTGACATCACACCCAACACTCTACGATTCTCAATATACCCAGCATTGGCGTACACAGAACCGGTTAGAGTCCTGGATGACCTCAACTAAAGCATATTGATTGTCGTAAGCATTAGCGGTGCAAGTCTCAGGTTAAGACCATACACACCTACCCTGATGTCGGACTCCCATAGACACATAGTCATAATACCAATGGGATTCCGAGGGGTCTATCCAGAGCGAAGCTGTTTCCGTTCCCGTACCATCGGTGAAACACAACCTCCTATCGCACTTGCATGAGTATCCAATACCCAAATATATGAGAACTATGTCGTTGTGCCCATCACAACGCGCACAAGTGCAATACTAGCCTATTCCGCATTATCGATGTCCAGTCTCGATAATACTCCGGCTAGGGATATTTAATGATTAATTCCTCGTGGACTGATACTGTCTCATATCATTCTCAATCCAGGAACTAATCATAGGGACCTCTCTTCATTTATATATCTAAGGTGATCTAATCACAAATGATGAGAGTGCAATTTCTTGTCACATAGTTAATTTGTACAACAACACTATGATCTGTACAAATAGTGACGCTATGGGTCATATTATCCAACACTTTGTTCTGTTGCTGGAATCCAGGTGGTGGATAGTTTCGCTGTTGGCCTGAATTGTTGCTCCATGAAAAATTAGGATGATTCCTCCACCCTGGGTTGTAGGTGTTGGAATAAGGATTGTTCCCTTGTCTGTTGAAATTGTTGAAAAATTCACCGTTTCTTCAAGTTGGTTTGACTCTGGTATTTCTCCATATGGTGAACTTGTGGATCCAGTGGTAAGAGTCTCCATGAATTTGCATATCTGATCTAACTTGGTGTTGACTGCTGTATTGGCTCCACTTTCATAAATTCCTGCAATTCTTTGGATCATGCTCCTTTCTGTTGGCCACAAGGAATTTTTGTTGGCCATTTCTCTCGAGATTGTCCCAGGCTTGATCTTCTCCTTTTGCCATTAAAGCTCCTCCAGCAGCAGCATCGAATGTGGTTCTCATTATTCCAGAAAATCCATTATATAATGTTTGGACTTGAAGCCATTTTGGAATCTCATGGTGAGGATATTTCCGGAGTAAATCTTTGTACCTTTCCCAAGCTTCGTAGAGGGATTCTGAATCTTGTTGTACAAATGATGTGATGTCATTCCTCAGTTTTCCGGTTCTGGCTAGTGGAAAGTACTTTGCAAGAAATTTGGTGGCTAAAGTGTTCCAAGTTGTGATAGAACCTGTTGGTAGTGAATGTAGCCAAGATTTAGCTCTGTCCTTCAAGGAGTATGGAAAAACACGCAGTCTCATTGCTTCTTCAGCTTCTCGGTTGTAATTGAAAATGCCACAAACTTCTAGGAAGTTGCTGATGTGGGCATTAGGATCTTCAGTTGGATTCCCCCCGAACTGAACTGACTGCTGAATCATCTGAATGCATGTTTTGATGTCACCCGCATTTGCTGGTAAGGGAGGAAGTACAATGCAAGAAATAAGTCTGTCAACCACCGGAATGGTTCTGTCTTGAATGGGAATTGGTGGTGCAACCTCCAAAGGTTAAGGTTCCATGTTAGCTAAAGCTTCTTGGCCTTCTCGCCTTTCCCTTCTCAACTGTCTGACGGTTCTTTCACAATTTCTGGTCAAGCGGTCGTAGTTCAAAGCTTCTAGTTCGTCTTATGAAGTTTATGAAAACCTGAAACACAAGAAAACAAAAACA
Organism: Zanthoxylum bungeanum; assembly: GCA_019454045.1. NCBI lineage: Eukaryota > Viridiplantae > Streptophyta > Magnoliopsida > Sapindales > Rutaceae > Zanthoxylum > Zanthoxylum bungeanum. The sequence goes on from SKCR01036230.1 coordinate 85,449, forward strand.
ATAAGTAAAAAGAAAATTAGATACAAGTAAAGGTATCTAACCCTTAAACTAATAGTAAAAGATAAATAAGTCCCCGACAACGGCGCCAAAAACTTGACCGGTGCTTACACACGCGTATAACGCAATCGCTCGTATCGTTCAAGTAGTATAAAAAGTATCGATCCCACGAGGACTTAATATCTATTCTATTAATTTTATGAGGTCAAATGATTACTAGTATCTAACAGGTTGTTTGATTAATTTGAAAAGGTGACGATTCTAAATTTAAAAATAAGTAAATCAAGTTGTTCGAAAGTAGGTTTAAGAAAATTCAATATTAAAAACTATCTAGGGTTGTGATTTCTGTGCAATATCATTTTAAAGATGAAGTGGTTATCTTATAGTTGGGTAAAATATTGATTTATTAACCTGGAACACTAAATTATGTAAAAGCCTCTTCCGATGGTCAACTACAAATATCCAGTATAACCCAATTGAACCATATGTCTATGTCAACCAAATTACCTGGATTCATTAAGATTAAGTTCCAATTATGGCTACCCCCGCCCGACAGGTATATTCCTATCATGTAAGGAAATCTATTAAAGGGTTATCTATCCTCAAGGAAGATCGTGGGCTATTGAGTCTAAGGTCTTAAACTTAAAATCCCTATGTCTAGTTCATTTTAAGTTTACCAGTTCAATTTTATTAATGGCCAGTTAATAAAAAGCATTAAGATTAAGACTCAATAAATAAACATTTATATTACCCAAACTATAATTTAACCCCTTATAAACCGGTGATATTGGATTTCATCACAACCCAGATAACTGGCTTAGTTACGACACATATTTACGGGTAGTAAAAATTTAAATAAAATAAAAGACATAAAGTAAATTCTGAAAATTAAATACTGAAAAGTAAATTGCTGAAAAGTAAAAAAAGTAAAAAGTAAAAGTAAAAAGTAAAAAGTAAAAAGTAAAAAAATAAAAGTAAATTACTGAAAAGTAAATTACTGAAATTAAATAAAGTAAAAGTACAATAAAAGAAAATGTTGGGGTTAGAGGATCAACTTTTATTACTACTATTTTAGATATCTCCCTTAATATAATATATTAACTTTGCGTGATAATTACCAACCAGCCATATAGGCGGTATCCTGATTAAGTCAAATTAATAATTAATTACCAACCGACCAACCAGACGGTATCCATACTTAGTCAGGTTAAAACCAATTTATAATTAATTTCCAACCGGCCAATATAGCGGTATCCTCATTAAGTCAGATTTTAAATAGTTTATATTTTATATTTAAGGGAGATTAATCTAGATAGCAATAATAAAAGCTTTACCTTTTACCCCAGCAAATGGGAGTTACCTCCTCATTGCTTGAAAAATAAAAACTGCAAAAGTAAAGAAAAGAAAAGGTTTGTGCGTAAAAGTAAATTGCGGAAAGTAAAAACTGAAAAGTAAAGAAAAGAAAATGCGAAAGCGGAAATTAATTACTGAAAGCTGTAAATAAACAAACAAGATACAATCTTCTTATTTATTCATTAGGAATTTCAAAGAAGAAAGTATGAATTTTACAAATGAAATGACTTGGTATTTATAGGCAAAATTTTGCCTATATCAAATCATCCATCAAATTCTCCACCAATCCATTATTAATTTCTCCACTAATTACTCCACCAAATCCATAATTGCTCCACTAATTGCTTATCTTGTTTGGTGTTGATTTGATAATTTTTATTAATTATTTATTAATTTATATTTTGCTTTGAAAATGATTGATAATGACTTTAATAATTACACATCACACACTTCTGGATGGTTCATCAATTTCGGTCATGAACACTTCGGAATTCAAAAATATTTTCTCTTTCCAAGTTGTAGATCTTTGAGTCTTCTTTAATCTGGCACTTGCATCAGCTCAATCTGATATCTGAGTAAAGCGTTATGCCTAAAATACGACAGATGCGCAAAACTGGAATTCCCAAACTGCACTTCGTCAAAACGCCCTTTCAAGTTTCCAATCTCCAAAATTAATATATCAAGTCCAATAATTGCCCTTATTTGACCCATATTTCATCCTAAATGATTTCATTGAGACCCGATATTATTTTATCTGCAAAATAAACTAAAACACATCAAAACGTTCATCAAACCCGAGAAACTAAACAAAATATTAAGTTAAAGGGGCGGTAAATATTGATATATTTTCCGCTCATCATATGCATTGTAATATAATGCGCATGGGCTAATTAGGGTGGATTAAAGGTCCTCTATTCGAGGGAAATGCCTGAAGGCTACATTTACAATGATGTTTTGCCGCGCCTTTTATTATGGCATTTACCATTTGCATATTATTGCTTTATTTACGCATGCATTGCATTCTAGTGCGCATGGGCTAACTAGGGTGGATTAAAGGTCCTCTATTCGAGGGAAATGCCTAAAGGCTACCTTTACCACGATGTTTTACCACGCCGAACGAGGTACACTCGATTGAACGTGAAATATGTTCAATCGGGCATACAAGGTCCCATATTATTTATTTATTTATTCATGTATTGATAATTTAATGCGTATGGGCTAGCTAGGGTGGATTAAAGGTCCTCTATTCGAGGGAAATTCCTAAAGGCTACCTTTTTCCATGATGTTTTGCCGTGCTGGATGAAGTGCACTCGATTGAATGTGAAATGTGTTCCATCGGGCACAGGAGGTCCTACATTGTGTATTTGTTTATCCATCCATGTGTTTGTGTCATTTCATATGCCATTTTGGTAATTCCGTTCGAACGCATTTATAAACGCTACACGAACGTACGTATTCTGTCTCATTTCCATTCGAACGCGTCTAAGAACGCTACTCGAACGCGCATGCATTTTATTGTATCATGCATCAGGTCTTATCCCGTTCGAACACGTTATCAAACGCTATACAAAAACGGAAATTCTATTTATCGTTCGAACGTGTTATCAAACGATACTCGAATGCTTGTATTCTGTTTACCGTTCGAACGCGTTTACGAACACTACACGAATGCGCACACACTGGAAAGATTTCTTCACCATGTTTCATGCATGTTTGTTTCCCTAGTCATTCCTTTCCCCATCATATGCTTAGTTAGCTCTCTTTAATATTTATGCCTTTACCATTATTGTTTATTTATATTTTTCACATTTATTTATTCGATATGCTCATGAGATTGTGTGCTCGCTTTTATTATTAATGCCTTTACAGTTGTTATTAGTTACATTATTAAACTTTATTGTTTAATACGTTCATGAATTATGTGTTGTGCCTTCATTTCTTTCATTTACGATTACGGGTGTGCTAACTTGCATGTTACTTAAATTATCTGGTACGTGTTGCATGAGATTTGGTTGTACTATTACATAAATCCTTTCATTATAAGTGGCATAAGTAAGGGACCATTCTGAACCCAATGATTTGAGGTCTTCCCTTACGAGGGGTGAGTGCGGCCTTAAATTATTTTCCCGGTTCACACCGGGTGGCGACTTCATTCTTAGTTCTCCGGTGTAGTCCCCCATGGGCTACTCCGTACTCCCGACTGGGCCGCGAGCCTGGAACAACGTCGCTGATTTCTGTGTCCTACAGTCTGGCGACTCCACTAGGGATAGAGAATCGGCCCCGAAATAATGTCTTGTAATAATTGTGATTTTTGCTTTAGTTAACAGTGTCTATAGTGGGTTAAGGGGGTTTAATCAAAGGCATTGTTAAGGCTATGTGATGGTTTGGTGTCTTCCTTCATTCACTACCTTTCGATAAGGAAAAGTTGTGAAGGCACCTAGATAATCATTACCCGTAGCTGGTTGTGACAGACTAATTTGGAGGACTTGTTGTTTATTCCTGTCACCAAGGCGATAAGAGCCTAAGAGGCTTGGGTATTTTAGAGAGTTCGCTCCACCCTCCCTCTGGGGAATCTACAATAAGAAATCCATTTGACAGTTCGTCACGTATCATAACTTGTTGGCACGTAACGTAAGGTATAAAAAAGGTGCGCTCACTTGATCGGTCGAACCCTTGAGTGAGGAGTCCTAGTTGTGGGCAATCCTTCACCGGCGAGAGCCTTGTCTACACTCACATGAGCCCACATAAGAACTGTAGTTGTATAATTAATAGAAATTGTCTCTTTATGCTTGTGTTTAGGACCATCATCAATTGGATTCAGTTGGAATTTTTGTCAAGAGATATGAACTTATTGGGCCATTTAAACTGGGACGAGTTCGTGTCCTTTGACAATTGGGCCAAAAGCTTCTAAAAATGCCGATGGGCCATTTTGTGTTTAGGCCTCTTATCATTTGAAGTTGTTTAGCAATGTTATTGCAAAAGTCTAAACTGTTGGGCCTTTCCAACTGGGACAAGTTTACACGCGCAATATATGATTGAATGCTTTAAAATGATAATGGGCCGACTTATATATTCCATACATCTCACGCATCTCATGCACCTCATATATACACGCATCATGTTAACCCTTGTGTCTAAAAGCCATCATAGATACCCGTTGGGTTGGGGAAAAAAAAGGACTCGTCAAAAGACCGCCAGCAAACATGAGTGAGTCAGTCAATGAGGGATCCCGTTTGGATCAATTGGAGACCAAAGTAACCGAAATTACTGAGCAGTTGCAAATTCTGACCAATGTTGTGGCCAGCTTGGCCGCACCCCGTATAGCCAATAACAGGAAGTTGTGCAACCAGAATGGAAAGACCATTGAGGAACCTTCAAAGACCAAGCCCACTCCATCTAAAGTTACCCCTATCAGAAACAGACGATTCTCCAATCTTGGTAGACCTTTGTCAGAGGTATTTGAAGAGCTGAAAAGGCAAGGACTCCTAAATCCCTTAGAACCTAAACCACTTCCAAACCCTGTGCCGCGCTACCTGACCTGAACCTTTACTGTTACCTCCATCAGCAAAAAGGCCACAAAACCGAAAACTATACCCGCCTTAGGCATGAGATCCAAGACCTGATAGACTCCCAAAAAATACCCGACCCCGAGAAAGAACAGCCCAATACACACAGAAACCCACTGTCAAATTATCACTCTGTCCCACCGCCTACCTACATGATTAAATCTGGCCTACCTGACAGCACTGTCTTCCAAACTCACGACCACCAAGCTTCCCACATGAGGATATGGGGCAACAATAGTAAAGATGAGATAGAGCAGAAAGGGGAAAGTAAATGGAAAAAAGAATTACTGGAGTTAGAGGATCTGATGTCCGGAAAAAGTAAGAAGACGGAAGAAGACAAAGTTGCAAATTATGGGGATGTTTTTTTCCCTGATCTCATTCAATTGTGATGTCACATCCATTAATCATAAGACATTGATTTTTTCTACTTGTTCGAACCTTTTTCTTAAAAAAAATAAAGACGTTCATTTCATTTACTTCCCTGAGTCTCTACCTTTCAAGAAGAACAAGATAATCATTCAGGAGTTGGCTTCTCAATATATGAGTTTGAAGGGAGGACTATACAAAAGACAAGAAAATGGAATTCAGCTGAAGTGTTTAGGAAAAGAAGAAGGTAATGGAAGCAGTACTGCCGGTGGAAGTTGAGATACTGTCCATGTGGATATTAGCAAAAACGGATTTATCGGAGCAAGAATGGGCCTCACAGAGACTTGAACAGTTGGCATTACTGGATGAGAATAGAATGAAGTCTCTACATCATATGCAGTTATACCAGAAGAGATCGGCCCGAGCATTCAACAAAAGGTGCGTCCTACTAAGATCAGAGATAGGGATCTAGTACTTAAACTGTCAAAGCTGTCGACAACGGATCCGAGAGGAAAGTTCAGACCTAATTGGGAAGGACCCTACATAGTCCAGAAAGTGATGGGAAATGGGGCAGTGAGATTGTCAGACTTAGAAGGGAACGAGTTCACTGAGCTGATCAACGTGGACAAATTGAAGCAATATTTTGCCTGAGGAAGAGAGGACCGAATAGTCACCAAGGGAATTGGCGGAAAGACCTAACCCAACGGGATAGGAAATTCATCCATGCATGCATGCATACACGTAACGCACTTGCATTCTTTTTGTGTTTTGTTTTCTTTGTATTCACAGGTTTCAATGGAGAAAAATAGAAAGCGGCAAATGTAAGCCAACCAGAAGCAGTAACAATACAATGTCATCAGTTTTAGGAATGAATCATGAGGTTGAGGCCCACATCAGTCTAAAGAATGAATCAGAATCAGTATCAGTTTTAGGAATGAATCACCGGGTTGAGGCCCACATCAGTATTAGTATCAGGAAGGAATCTCAGGGATGAGGCCCATATCAGTATAAGTTTCAAGAATGGATCCCAGGGGGCGAAGCCCATATTATCAGCGGTTGAAAGGAAGAATTCCGTGGAGTGAGTGAAAAAAAAGAGAGAGAGAGAGAAGTCCTTGATGGTTAGGAATATGTCCGGTGATGACATTGTTTGCTGTAGGGAGAAACCTTATAAACGATAAGTGCGAGATGTGCTCTCATCCGGTATTCTGAATAGTTGATCTCAGCTAGACTCGCGAGCACTTGATCACGGGATCTTAGTGGTGGAAGCCTGAGTAGTCGGCAAGATGACTAGTTGAAGAGATGATGGATCAGTGAATGACTGTTTGCCTAGATGTCCATCCTGGTTTACTTATGCTATGATATATGATATGGTTGGAAATAAAGAAAAAGTCTCTGAAAAGAAAAGAAAAAATAGATCGCCTATAACCGATAAGCGTGAAGCTACCCATGGGCGAGTATTATGACCACTATGAGGAGAAATGCTAACTTAAAGGGTAGGTGTGTCGAAAAAAGAGAAAGAAAGAAAAAAAGAAAGAAAAAAGAAAAAAAAAGTTCAAAATGAAGAGAAAGAGACGAGAAAAAAAAAAAGAACATCATATCATGTTGAGTACGAGGAAGTAATCACAGAGTGTGATCAAGACATCTAGGTTGGTTAGACCCACTGATCCGATTCTCCGATATAAAATCATCGAGTTGGCTTACTTAAGGATTAAGCTGCGAAAGAGCCTTGACACACAAACACTAGGAGTCTAGTTCAGATCACTCATTCAGACGAGTGAATCTAAGTGTATTAAGTACTTTGAAGGTTGTCTGGTTTCGACGCGAAACATCCGTTAAGGACGAAAATATGTTTAGCTATCAAGATTATCTCGTGAGAGGCAATAGGGTATGTTGGAATGAACAATCACATCACTAGTATCAGTTTTGGGGATGAGTCCCAGGGTCGTGACCCACATCAGTAGCAGTTTTGGGATGCGTCCCAGGGTCGAGGCCCACACATCAATAGTAGTTTTGGGATGCGTCCCAGGGTCGAGGCCCACACATATCATCAAAAATTTTAGGGATGAGTCCCAAGGTCGAGGCCCACATCAGTATTACCTTAGGGGCGAGGCCCACATAAGCATCAGTTTAGGGGTGAAGCCCACATCCGCATCAGTTTGGGGGCGAGGCCCATATCCGTATCGGTTTGGGGGCGAGCCCCACATCAATATCAGTTTGGGGGCGAGCCCCACATCAGTATCAGTCTGTGGGCCGAGGCCCACATCAGTATCAGTTTGGGGATGAGTCCTAGGGTCGAGGCCCACATCAGCATCAGTTTTGGGGATGAGTCCTGGGGGCGAGGCCCACATCAGCATCAGTTTTGGGGATGAGTCCCAGGGTCGTGACCCACATCATCAGCAGTTTTGGGGATGCGTCCCAGGATCGTGACCCACATCATCAGCAGTTTTGAGGATGCGTCATAGGGTCGTGACCCACATTGTCAGCGGTATTGGGATGCGTCCTAGGGTCGAGGCCCTCATTGCCGGTTGCAGTTATTGGGATGCGTCCTAGGTTCGATGGCCCCTTGCATCATCAGTTCTAGTTTTGGGATGCGTCCCAAGGTCGTGACCCACTTTGTCAGCGGTATTGGGATGCGTCTCAAGGTCGAGGCCCCCGTTGTCGGTTGCAGTTATTGGGATTGGTCCCAAGGTCGTGACCCAGTTTGTCAGCGGTATTACGATGCGTCTTAGGGTCGAGGCCCCCGTTGTCGGTTGCAGTTATTGGAATGCGTCCCATGGTCGATAGCCCCCTGCATCATCAGTTCCAGTTTTGGGATGCGTCCCAGGGTCCTGACCCACATTCTCAGCGGTTTTGGGATGCGTCCTAGGGTCGAGGTCCCCGTTGTTGGTTGCAGTTATTGGGATGCGTCCCAGGGTCGATGGCCCCCTGCATCATCAGTTCCATTTTTGGGATACGTCCTAGGGTCGTGACCCACTTTGTCAGCGGTATTGGGATGTGTCCCAGGGTCGAGGCCCCCCTTTTCAGTTGTAGTTATTGGGATGCGTCCCATAGTCAAGGTCCACTGCATCATCAACTCCGTTCGAAGCGGCAGACAAGTCAGGTGGCAGCTGGCGAGCCAGGTAAGTAAGAAAGCATTGCATAACTTTGATAGAATTGTCATTGTCACACACTACACAAGTCTCATCAAAGTGGGGGCGACTGTAGACACTGTATTTTTGCATATAAGTCCCAATGATAAGTCTCATATGGAGACACTACCTCTTTAAATTATGGAAGTTGCGGGAAACAGACGTCGGAATGGAACAGTCAGACATTGACATATTTGTTGGATTTAATTCGCTTGTTTAGCTTCGAGTTCACTTGTTGGACCTCTGTTTTAAAACACATCCTTAGCCTAAACCCCCGCAAGTCACACACCAAGCCCACCAAGATGAACCAAGCCCACGCCCAAAAGACAAAGCCCCACGCCCAAGCCCATTAAATCACATCCAAAAATAATTAAAAATATTTAAAACACATGTCACAATTAAATTAAATTAAATCCAATTAAATTAAATCAAATCAAATCCCCTTCCTAAATTAAATAAATCTCATTCCAAAATTAAATAAATCATCTTCCTAATCAAGCAAATCATATCCCTAATTAAATAGATATTTTCCTTGTGATATACTAATTAGGAGATATCACCATTGATTGCATGATTCTCCTCCTATTCACACAAGGAGAACCATAACATTTGCCTATAAAAAAAGCCTAAACCCAACTTTGAAAAGCTAGCTAGACTCTCACAGAAAAAACACAAAAAGAAAACCCTAAGGTTCTAAGCCTTCAACTTCACTCAACACGCCATCATTCCTCACAAACAGCCCTCACCTCGACAACACAACCCCTCACTCACGTCCCCAGCTCTCGGTAACACGTCCCCAAGCAACACATTAACACCCATTCACGTAGCACTTAACTTCACATAAAGCACATTCAAACAGCCCCACACGGCCACAACAGCCACCTCCTCTCACGCAAATAAACCTCACACATACAGCTCACGTACCCTTCAAAACACTCCACACAACATTGCCCACTCACAAGCCATCAACACGTACAGCCTTCAAAACACTCCACACACCATTGCCCACTCACTAGCCCTCAACACATACACCCTTCAAAACACTTCACGCACCATTGCCCACTAACAAGCCCTCAACACGTCCCCAAGCCACTAACGCAAGGTTCAAAAATCTGCCCACTTCTCACGCTACCTGCCTAACCCACGCCAAAACAAGCAGCCCCAATTGACGCCATGAAGCCCTGTAAACTGCCTCAAATCACTTCACAAACTGCCCTTGAAACAGCAGTCCCAATACCCCTTAAAAATGCAAAAACAGTCTCTTATTTACCATAAAATAGTGACAAAAAAATAAAGCGAAAACAGCAGCAAAATAGAGTAAAAACAGCAGCCCAAACAGTGAAACAGCGAAAAGAAACGTTGAACCAGTGAACCAGAGGAATTGAGGAGCATCAACCCTTCCGACAACCGTGAAACGCACTTCCAAGAGACGACTTAAGAGGTTAGACCTGAGGGCACCTTTTTATTTATTCTCCTTTATTTTTATTTATTTTATTACTTTATTTCGCAAGAGTATTGTGGATTGGTGCATGATGTGATTTTCGGATGAACGGAATATGTGTTCTCTCTTGCGGTATATCAGATAGAAACCCGGACGTAAATTCCGTAGCCGAATCCGAATGGACGATATTGCGGTTTGCACTCGGGATACAATGATACTTACCACTTGAGAGATTCACATCTTTCGTTTCATCCAACCTTGTGTTCGAGCAGGATTTAGTCGTTAGTATGTTATTTATCTTTAAGCATGATTTAGTCGTTAGTATGTTATTACTTTCTGCATGTTACTTATTTATGCACGGTAATGTAATGTGCATGGGCAAATCAAGTCGGATTAAAGGTACTCCGTTTTGAGAGATAAAAAACCAAAGGGCTACCTTTGCCACGATGTTTTGCCGCGCCGGACGAAGTATGTTTGATTGAATGTGAGATATATTTAATCGGATATACGAAGTTCCACATTATTGTCTCATTCATTTGTATGCATTGTAATAAAATGCGCATGGGCTTACTAGGGTGGATTAAAGGTCCTCTATTCGAGGGAAATGTCTGAAGGCTACCTTTACCATGATGTTTTTCCGCGCCTTTTATTATGTCATTTACCCTTTGCATATCATTGCTTTATTTACGCATGCATTGCATTGTAGTGCGCATGGGCTAATTAGTGTGGATTAAAGGTCCTCTATTCGAGGGAAATGCCTAAAGGCTACCTTTACCACGATGTTTTGCCTCGGCGAACGAGGTACACTCGATTGAACGTGAAATGTGTTCAATCGGGCATACAAGGTCCCATATTATTTATTTGTTTATTCATGTAATGATAATTTAATGCGCATGGGCTAGCTAGGGTGCATTAAAGGTCCTCTATTCGAGGGAAATGCCTAAAGGCTACCTTTACAACGATGTTTTGCCGCACCGGATGAAGTGTACACGAGGTCATAAATTGTGTATTTGTTTATCCATGCATGTGTTTGTGTCGTTTCAGATGCCATTTTGGTAATTCTGTTTGAACGTGTTTACAAACGCTACACGAACGTACGCATTCTGTCTCATTTTCGTTCGAACGCGTCTAAGAACGCTACTCGAATACGCATGTATTTTATTGTATCATGCATCAGGTCTTATCCCATTCGAACGCGTTATCAAACGCTATATGAATGTGGACATTCTGTTTATCGTTCGAACGCGTTATCAAACGCTACTCAAACTCTTGCATTCTGTTTACCGTTCGAATGCGTTTACGAACGCTACACGAACGCGCACACACTGGACATATTCCTTCATCATGTTTCATGCATGTTTATTTCCCTAGTCATTCCATTCCCCATCATATGCTTAGTTAGCTCTTTTTAATATTTATGCCTTTACCGTTATTGTTTATTTATATTCCTTCATCATGTTTCATGCATGAGATTGTGTGCTCTCTTTTATTATTAATGCCTTTACAGTTGTTATTAGTTACATTATTGCACTTTATTGTTTAATACGTTTAGAAATTATGTATTGTGCCTTCATTTCTTTCATTTACGATTACGGGTGTGCAAACTTGCATGTTGCTTAAATTATCTGAAACATGTTGCATAAGATTTGGTTGTACTATTGTATAAATCCTTTCATTACAAGTGGCATAAGTAAGGGACCATTCCGAACCCAACGGTTTGCGGCCTTAAATCATTTTCCCGGTTCACATCGGGTGGCGACTCCATTTTTAATTCTCTAGTGTAGTCCCCCGCGAGCTACTCTGTACTCCGGACCGGGGCGCGAGCCTGGAACAGCGTCGCCGATTTCTGTGTCCTACAACGGCCAAAACCAAAGTATACTGATTGTCACAAGTATTAGCGATGCAAGTCTCAAGTTAAGACCAAATACACCTACCCTGATTCGGATTCCCATAGATACATAGTCATACTACCAATGGGATTCCCGAGGGGTCTATCCAGAGCGAAGCTGTTTCCGTACTATCGATAAAAAGAACCTCATATTACACTTGCATGAGTATCCAATACCCAAATATATGAGAACTATGCCGTTGTGCTTCCATAACGCGCACAAGTGCAATACTAGCCTATTCGCATTATCGATGTCTAGTCTCGATAATACTACGACTAGGGATATTTAATGATGAAACCTTAGTGGATTAATATTGTCTCATATCTTATTAATCCAGTACTAATCATATGGACTTTTATCGTTTATATATCCCGGTAATCCAATTACAAATGATGAAAGAGCAATTTCCTTTGTCACATAGTTAATTTGTACAACAACACCATGTTTTGTACAATAGTGATGTTATGGGTCATAATTGTCCAACAATGGACTGATGCTTAGGATATCCCGTGTGTATCAAGAAATGATCCATCAGTTTTGTGTACAGAGCATAGGTATTCAATGTGGAATTATCAATATGTTAAATCCATGGGCCCGTGGTACACAAGAAAAATTAGTTCTAAATATTATTAGGAGATTGCTAATAGAAACGTCAACGTGATTATATCTATATAGATTTGACATTTATATCTATATCTCTGGAATAATCCGGATACCTGTGACGGAGGGATTATACGTATGCAATGACATCAGCATGTATAGTTCAGAGAGTTTATATGTGTTCATCATAATTTACGGGTGGGTAGATTATGGACACGAAATTAGATTTCGTGACAAATATGTCTGAACCTAGAGAGTCTCACTAATGAAATATACTCATAGAGCACTAGGGCAACTTTTATGAATAATGCAGTTGGGATCTTTTGGTCATTTCCAAATTAATGTGTATTTGTAATTAATATTTGATTTTATTAAATACACATTAATTAAATGTCAAATTATGTTTTTTGACATATATCATTAATATATGTATTTTGATTATTTAATGTAAATGTAATACATATATTTAAGATATTTGTATTTAATTATTTAATTATTTAAATATTAAATGGTTAAATTAATTAAGTAATAAATATCTTTTGTCGTGATTATTTTTGTAAATGGCCTTATATGATTGGAAACACTTGGTGGATTTCATTAAATGGTTTAATGATCAAATACTAAAAGTTTTGTAATTCATTTACCATTTAATTAATTGAAACAAAAATGAAAAATATCTAGATATTAATTTTCTTTCTAGTTTCAGCCAAGGTTGAAAATACAAAATGGTTTCGTTTCATTTTTGTTTTCATAAGTTCAAGTTACTAAAAATATTACAAAGTAAAGTTTGAGAGAAAGCTGAAGAACAAAAGGAAAAGCTTTATCAAAACTTGGATTTTATAAGTTTTTCTTAACCCTTTTTCAACTAGAAAATTATTTCTATGTTTCTAGGCTTCAATATGTGTTGCTTATAATTTTTCTCTACTCTTTAAGCATGTAATTGAATGGTTGTGAACTTATTTGAAAGATGTTTGCATGTATGATTAACAAAGTTAGATTGAAATGAGTTCATTAGCACTCTTTTGATTATTTGATAATCAAGTTGTCATTCTAGAATTTTTAGGAGACTCATTGATTACCTAGAATTATTCTTGTGTTATTTCAAAGTGGTGAGACTTGTTTGGTGTTGTGAAGATGGAATTAAAGTGTTGAATTTATTTAATTTGGTGTAATTTATTCAAATGAAGAACTTATAAAATTAGGGTTCTTAACTCTTTCCAAATTTGGGGCTTTTCATATATGTGTTGAGTAATGATGTATATATGATGTATATTAAATATGGTGATGATTGGATTTCATCTTGACTTGTTTTAAATAAGATTAGACCAAATTGCAAAAATTGGAAACCTTGGAGGGCTTCTCGGAATTTTGTCATTAGGTGGGTTTTGTGTTGCAATTTGTGTTTTCATGTATTGGACATCTTAAAAACATCTTGGTAATGATTTGGAATCATTTAAGATTGTATTTTACAATTTAAGGACCAAAATGAAGAAAATACAAAATATTAGGGCAATTCGGTAATTAAGAAGAAATTTGATTTTTTTGGGTAAAAATTTCAGATTTTAAGTATTGAGTAATTAAAATAAATAAATATATTTTGATTGTCCGAGAAAAATTTTGAAATCCGAAAATTTTGATTTTCGGTGTTTCGCTGCGTTACCCGGTAATACCCCTAATAAAACCCCAACATCAATGGTACTTAAGATAAAAATAATTAGAGCGGTATAACATATATTATGACTCATCTCTAATAATGAGATACTTGTGAAGGGTCAATTCGTATGTAATGACTATATCGATGGACACTAATGTAGTTAAGCTTATTTTATCTATTGTATGGCAACAAGAGTGAAGCTTCAGGTTTTTAGTGGAATAACCTAAAGTTAATAATTCAAAATATTAATTAAGAGTTTAATTAATATTCAGGGATTATTGGAGCTCGGAACCGTAGGTCCATTTTGTCCCTGTGCTAGCCCGATATACTGTAGTAAATTAAATATAATTGGATAGTCCAATTATATACTCACATATACATTACTATTAATGGGATTAATAATATATATATTTGTCACACATGTAACCTTATATTATATTTAAACAATAAATATGCTGTAAATATTAAATTATGATATATAATTTAATATATCATATAGTAACTTGTTTAATGTAATTATTATTTTCATTTAACAAAATTCATTGTTACTAAAATAAGGTGGTGGCTGAATTTGGTAAAGGGATAAGAACGGTTTTTTTCTTTGATTTTACACAAATATTAAACCCTAAATATAAAAAGATAAGTTTGTTATCATTTTACCTTAATTCATGCTTATGAAACCATAGCCACCATTGTTCAAAGTTTTCTTTCAAGTGTTGAGAGAAAATGAGAATTAAAAAAAAAAAGAAAAAAATCTGGTGTGACATCATGGATCTCTAAATTGTTTCGAGATTGTTTTTTATGAGTCAAGCCCACCATTGTCTTTATTGGTTGCGAGACATAACATGGAAGACAATTCGAAGTTGGAACGAAACCTTATCTTTTTTGTTTTGCCTTCACTCTATAGTGAACAGTAAGTTTTGGTCACTGCCACATCTCAAAGGGGTGTTTCGGAGCTCGGTTTGTTTTAATTTTTATCCAAAAAAATTTTAGAAAAAAAATGGGTGTTTCAAAGGCGTTTTGGGGCTGTTTTGGTGAGAAAAATTAGACCTGAATCACTACTACACCACACGCATTTCATTGGCTAATTTGGGTGTGCAGTGAACGTATATTGAGTGCTGAATGGTTCAGATCTGCGCTGTTATTCAGGGGAACATAAGTAAAATATTTGACGAGGGGTTGGATAGATTCGACCATCAAAAGGAAAGGGTAGAAAAAATTTCTAGGTCGATCTCGATGCTTAAGCTGTTATTCCATCTGCCCTATATGCACTGTTGTTCTTGAAAATTAATGATGGCTTGAGGATTACACTTTGATTGTAAATTCTTTGATTAAGTCTTGATTTACATTTAATTGAGAAAAAACGATCCAGAGGCTTAGTTAGATTGGGAAAGGAAAATCGAGCTTATTTTCAACTGTCAACACTATTCAGAAGAGAAGAAAATCAATCTACCAGCTATTGAGATTACTGATTATTTTATGATTTGGTTAAATTAGATTGTCAGTAATCGAAGGAGGAACTATGAGAGGCCGTATTAGACATGGGCATAAATTATGGCTCATAAGGAATAGGTTCATACCTAGCCATTACTGCAGGAAGTTGTATTAGAAACTACAACATTAGTATTAGGGGTCCAAGAGTATTTAAGATTACCAAACTGAGATGGAGATGGCCATGATCAGGGCGAATGTAGTGGAATGTGTAGAAGCTATTAAGGCACGGTTTTTTAGAGGCTTGAATAGAGAGATTGCCAACATGATGAAGTTGTATCAATATGTTGATTTGGAGGATATGCTTCACATAGCTATCAAGGTAGAGAGGAAACTCAATATGAAGTCAACATCTAGATTTGGTACTCAGGCTACATCTATATAGAAAGGGAAATGAGATCCGAATGAGAAACGAGATAGAGGCTTTAATAAGCCTAGGGCCAAACCTAGAGTTAATGGTAAGGATATTGCAAAACCAAGTAAAGCTATACCAAAACCAGAGGGTACATCTACTAGAACTAAGGATGACAAGTGCTTCAAGTGTTTGGGCCTGAGATACTATCTTTCCTAATGTCCCAATAAGATTGAATATTATTGCAGGTTTCTGGTAACAGAAACGTCTCCAGGTAAGAATTCTGAAATTTGGACTTACATGACTGTAAATGAAGTGAACTATGATTTCTGAATTGATATGTGTGAATGCGTATAGGTCATGAATGCTAAGCTATCGTAAGGTTATTGAAATTATAAAAAAAAGCTTATTTAACTTACCGATTTGATGATATTTCAAATATTCTTATTCGTGAAAAGTATAAAAGATGTAACTTCCAATTCAGTTGACTGAAATAGATTCGAATTTATGCTTTGTACGTTTTGGGCATTTGACCTCTAGATTGACATATATATATATATAATATATATATATATATAATATATATATATATATGAAGGATTTGACATTTATAGAGAATAAAAGATATTAAAAATTTAGGAATTATATTCCGTACAAATTAGTAAATCTAAAAGCATATGGTATATGTCATGATATGTTTCACTTGTATGTTTTGTTTGTAGTATGAGCGTGGTTACTTACTGAGTTTTATAACTCACACCAAATCAATTTGCTGGTTTTGCAAGTTGGCTACCACATTGGTCAGCCACTTCAGCTTTGAAAGTCTTGCTCGAGACGCTGGATCACCCAAGTTGCAGTCACCCTCTCCAATGTCCTAGGAAATATCACAGAGGCTTAAGGTCTTTGATTATTAGGTTATTTTCGTGTTGTGCACGCTGTTTTGTATATATGTAAATAAAAATTTTGATTTGTATATGACATTGTGGGCACGTAGCCCTTAAGTGTTAAGTATAAGCTTGATGTGTCTTGTGCGGGGACCTAAAGTCATTTTACATGTTGATGCTTATTACAGGTTTCGTTTTGATGCTAGACTGCGTTCCATGTTGTCTAGTTTTAGGATACATCATGTCTATATTTCTGTAAATTTGAGACTTATGGCGATGTGTTAATCATATCTCTTTCCGGTAGCATTCTGCCTCTGGCAGGGTGTTACTGAAATGGTATCAAAGCCAAGGTTTAGTTGTTGGTGACTGCAGCTACAGGGTATCTGATTGTCTGAGTAAGTTTTCTGTTATGTATAGAGCATATAGGTCTCATGTTTACAACTTAATTTAATCTCTCCAGTATATGGTATGATGTGCAATGATTTTGATTTGATATGGGTGGTTCTGTTTATCAGTGAATTTTCATATATTATGAATACACACACACACACACATATATGAATATATATGTGATGTGAATTCAATGTCTTTCGAGGTACGAGTTATCTTATGATTTTGAAAGTCTTGAATAGTTTTGGGTGATGTGCCCGACTAGTAGGCATTTTGTTGAATGATGATGGTTAAATGTATGTTTTGTGATGAATCTGAAATGTGGGTGGATATATATATTTCTGTTATATTTTGATTTTTGATTTGATAATTTGATATTTGAATTTATGTTTATAAGTATTTAAAAAGGAAGGATTTCAAATACATATTTTTGAATACGTTTATGACTACATGATTCCGTCTCGATGCTCGAAAATATTTTTGATATTTTTAAGCCGTAAAACTTTATTTCCGTCGAGACGCATAAAAACCCATTTTTATTATGGTGCTTGATAGTTTTACATTTTGACCCTCTGTGACGCTTGTATATGTTTTGTTTCGGCTTCGCTAGGGCGCTTATTTTGGGGTCCTGACCATCAGAAAATGGCTGGCCCACTACTCTGTCGACATGGTCTTGTTCATACACTGTTCGGTCTGTGCGCATGACTCGGATAGTGGACGCTTGATAAGTATTTTTAAAAGTTTGTATACGAGACACTAATTTTGAAGGATATATATTTTATCTTTGATCACGTTTTCAAAAATTTATCTTTGATTTAAACATATTTGTGTTTTAGGAAAATAATGATTTCAAAAGAATTACATTTTGATTAAGATACATTTCGATATCGTTTATGATATTATTTGATATGATACATTTCCGTAATGGACCTTGTACTTGGTTTTTATGGTTTTATGATTTTGAATCTGTTGTGGCGCTTATATAGGGCTCTATCCAACTACAGTGGATTGACCCACTACCCTCTGTCGATATGAGCTTGTTTCGTTCATTGTCCAATTTGTGCGTGTGATTTGGACACTGGACAGTTGTTATATTTCGTCGAGTTGAGTTGGTCATGGACGATTGATATAGATTCACGACGATAATGAATTTTGAAATTGATTTTTGTTTACAATAAAAGAGTTTTTATAATGTGTTTTCAAAATGATTTTTAGAAGAGATTGTTTTTTTTTTCATTTTAACGATGGATGTATTTATTTGTATAAAAGTTTACGTTCGTTATATGAGCACAAATATATTTGATAGTCGTGGATCTTTTGAGTATTTTGGTGGCTATGCAAGCTTCATTGTTAGCAATACAATGTTGTATGTGTCACTGGATATGTGCATATGTAAATTTTGGTATTGATAGTGTTTCCAGTTATGATATATGACATGATATGATATGAATGGGTTTCGTTTCTGATTGTGGATGAGATTGACAGTATGAAATCTGCATTATGTTTTCCGTTTCTCATATTTAATATGACTGCCTAGAAAGAATTCGAAATATATTCTTCCTTTCTGATGATAAATGCGATTAAATGAATAGAATTCATGTTCGGCTTTTTGTTTCTGTTGATGGATGAGTTTGAGACGGTCTGAATGAGTACTTGTGAATGAATGTGAATTAAAATGACAAGTTTGATTTGATTCCGATATGAAATGTTTAATTCGATCTATTTTGCTTTGAAGTGGCATGGTTTGTATTGATGTGTGAAATACGCAACTTCTGAAAATGTGTAAAGTGATGTAACTTCCGAATACGAATAAGATTGTCAAATACATACGTTCGATTCCAAATGATCAGACATAAGGACGGAGAAATTTCGAGGATGAAATTTTATAAGGAGTGGAGAATGTAATATCCAGAAATTTTCTGAATACTTTAAAAGATTCTCAGTTTGTAGCTAAGGTTTTGGAACTGTATGATATTCGGAAATAAGAGCTTATGTGATGGAAAATAGGTCAGAATATTTTAAAGTGAAGCTTCATCGCGTTGGAAAACGCGTGGATTTAAGAATCAGCTACGTGATTCCTGTTTATATTTTTATACATAAGAAGTTTGTTATTTCAGCTATAAAAATAGCAAATGAACTCTGATTGAGTTTATTCATGAACCATTGGACTCGTTTTTCCGAGACGAACAAATTTTATATTGAATACTTTTCGAACTTTGTACTAGAAGCGCTTCCAAAATATAAATTTCTAAGAAAGCCCTATACAAGGGGCCTAGCAGCAATTTCGCGAGGATCATAACGTACTTTTCAAAACGTTATATATATATATACCCTAAGGTTTACAGAATTCACAAAATTTGAAAAAAGTTATAAATCCCCTTAACTCGACCCCTGTCATGTTTCTGCTAATCTCATTGAGCTGGCAGCTAACTGAAGACCGTCGGCCGGCGTGCCAACATTGGGGCGTTGGACGAGCCCCAACGTACTTGTAGCCGTTGACTGCCCCTAGAAAGCAGCAAAAATGGCGAGAGAGAGAGACGCGTGGGCTTCCATTTTCTGATCCCGGCTCAAATTCGAATTTTGTCAATTCCTACGCGTTGGTGGGAGTGTTATTAGTCTACTGGTACCTTCAGAATTTTAGTAAGATCTACCAGTAAAATCTCTTTATTTTAATGAAGTTACTTTACATTCTGATGCTTTCAGTAGTATTTTAGAATTTTGTTTTGATATGTATTATATTAATTGAGCTTGCATTGATTGTATGTGTGCTATTGGTAGAATCCGGGTAAAATCAGAATGGATTGGACGCCCTAGTAGGGTTTATGAGTTTTCGGTAAAACATAATATCATGTGTGTCTATGCTTTGATGAATGTAATGTTAGATGTGAATTAATTATGATGATATAGAGATGTTTAGATGTTTTTGGAATATTTCGAAGGGTATAGGATCCTCCCCGTAGCGTTATCGGAAGTTTTTGTGAAAGATTTTCCAAAAATAAGTAATTTAAGGATTTAAGTTATCTGATTTTCCTGGAATAATATATTGTAATGTATTATGAGTATTTGACTATTTTTGGAAGGATCATGAAATATCCGGAAGGTCCCAGATCCATTTGTAACGTGTCGGACTTTTCGGGAGATTTTCAAATTTTAGATCAGAAAGTGAATTTAATACTATGGATTTGTAATATAAGATATTTTAATATTAACGAAACTGAAATCGTTGGAATCAGACTTGAATTGAGTGTTCTTGAAAGGTTCGGAAATTTATTATAGCTAAGTCGGGAATTCCGCAAAATTATGATTCTAACCGCATTTCACAATTTATTTTGATTGATTTGACTAAGATCAGGAGTGTTCGTGAGACCGGGTAAGTGTGGCTAATTGTTTGCATGATTATTTTATAGAAGATATTTGTGTATATGTGTATGTATCTATATAGAGATATCCTGGTGTGATCGACTTTTGAACAGGTTTACGATATAATGTCATCATTCTATAATTTGTGGATACTTGTCAATGGATGATTGATTTGAAATATGTTGTGTGATGTGCGCCACATATGAGTGGATACTTTTTGTTATTTTGCTGATGCTTTTGTTTTACGTTCTGTTTATATTTTTGTTTTATGTTTCACTGCTACTTTTGTTTTGATAAAGATAAGTTTGAATAAAATTTATTTCTTGAGATATTTTTGATTGGATATATATGATGTGTGATTCGCCATGATGCTTGTATGATGATTTATTTTTATGGATTTTAAAATCTCCGAGGCGCCTGTTAGGGTCTTGTCCAGTTACAGTGGACTGACATGTTACCCTCTATCGACATGATCCTATCTCAGACAATACTTGTATGTTCGCGCGACCCAGGCATTGGACACCTAATATTTTCATCCAATTGACTTGGTTACTGTGTTGGGTTATAAACCATAAAGCTTAATGTAATGTGTAAAAAAAAATTACTTATTTAGAATAAAATATGCATTGTTCATTTATTAATTGTTTTGATTTAAATCATATAATTTAAATTACACTAGCACATGTATTTACTTCTACTCGTGACACTACACTTATAAAGAAACCTCATTTACATTGAGGGGAATAGGTGAGAAGAGAATACAAAGAGTATGGAGGTGATAAGGCTGGACACGCAAGTCCAATTAATAAATCAAATTTATTACAACAATTTCTAAAATTGCCCCACCCATCTAATATCCATCCGATATACATTATTCATGCATCGCAACCATGTATTCACACAAGCATGTTATCAATCAATCTAATCAAATTAATTAATCTGATAATTAGTGACCATCCAATGTTCAAACAACGATTTGATTTTGCGCGAGTCAAACTCGTTTTGCGAATAAGTACTCAAAGTACGAATTCTCGAATTAAATTAAACTACATAATTAAATCCAATTCAATTTGTATTTAATACTAACTCGCTATTTAATTCCAAATTAAATATTACACTTTATTAATAAATCTTTTACGACTTAAATTCCAAATTTAATCGTTACGGGTCTCAAAGTCCGATTAACGTCCAACGTTAATTAATTAAAGTCCAATGGGCTTTTAATTAATTTCTTAAGGCATGGACTTTCGGTCAACTCGGGTCGAACCAAATAACCAAAGTCCAATCCGGGAGTTACCCCATAAGCCCATAAATCAATTTAGGCCCATTAGGCCCAATTAAACTTTAAAGGTACATTAGTCGCATTTTGGCTTTATGGAGGCGGTTTTGGGCCCAATTGGATCCAACCAATTTTGCCTAAACCCAACTTAGTACAACCAAGCCCAATAAGCCCATTTACAACACTTAAGCCCAATTTCACAAAATAGGCCCAAATAATTAAATTACAAAAACCCAATTTTACAATTTAATTACATAAAGTGTATAACACAATTAATCACCCAAATTAATATTTCCAAAACATCAAATTAGCCTAATTAATCATGCTCATTTACAATAAAACATGTCCAACACATTTCATCAAAAATCAAACCCAATTCATGCTCTTATGCTCTCGGTTTTTGGTGATTTTTCCTATCCGAATCGGTTTCAATCCAATAAAATCCACAATCGACATAAATCAACACACCCAATATGATTCCAACTCATCCAATGATTAAAATAAAAAAAAAACACCAAGACAATTAGGACTATAGGCATTCGGCCAACACAAAGAATTTGGGGGAAAATGTTCCAAACATAATTTCTTGAAATTGATCCAATCAATCCTCAATTCAACATGATTTAAGCATATTCAAATATCCAATTTAATTAAATCATGTTCAAAATCAATTTACCCAAATTTTAAGCCCTAATCAATTTCATGCTTTTCAATCACTCTGATACCATTGTTGGAGTTTCTACGGCCCCAAAGATCGATTATCAAGCAAGAAATAAACATGCGAATACATCACGGAGTTGTGGAATACTCACATCGATCGGTTGAGTGACGCTACGATGAACAAAATTCTGGTTTCTGCCCACTGTCACAGCTCACGGCAGTCTAGTTTTGGATCTCCAAAGATTCAGCTTTTGGATCATCTTCAAGGCAAGCTTCAAGCTTGTGTTGATTCCAAGCTCATGGGTGGACTTCCCTATCACCTTCGCATGACTTTGTAGTGTGCTAACACTCTTGATTTTGCAACAAAATCATGACTCTAAGCTTCCCTATGGCTCTCGGCAGTGAGCCAAAACCAGTGACGGAAAAAAATCCCTAAGGGCGTGAATGAGAGGGAGAAGGATGAAAGAGAGAGATGAGTGTTAGTTGGTTAAAATGTGTATCTAATACACAATATATATTTTCAAAAAATAAATAAAGGATTTACCAAATATTTGGCTTTCCAAAAGTCAAATAATCAAATCCAACAACCATTCCAACAACTACCATCAAGTCACATCATTCAATCAATGAATGGTCACATCACTCAAAGTGACATGCGATTTAACGCTTGATGTGACTAGCGATTTGACACTTGATGTGACTTGCGTGCCGCACTGGAATTCGAAATGCGAATGCGCTCGCAAACAATCCTGGGCTCAGGTTCGCTAATTCCAAATTATCAAATTTTCCGTTGCGACGCAATTAAATGATTATGCCTAACGAAATCACTATACACGTCGCTAACGAATTAATTCTAAATTAACTCGTTCGCCCGAATTAAAATCTAATTTTAATTCCGCGTCGAAATCCAATTTCCTATAATATATCGAATATATGATTTTATTGATTAATTCCAAATTAATCGTTTTCTCTCTTTAATGATATTTTATCCCAGATAAAATATCTCCGCAATTAATCCCAGATTAATTTTCTCTCTCATCTAATTAATCCCAGATTAATTTAGAGTTCGAGTCATACGTCATCGATGAATCTTCGGGAAGCGACCCATGAGATCCCCAGATATGTTGGCAGTAAATTCGGTCGTCGGACTATCCGAACACGTAAGTACCTAGTACTACATTTGTACCGATTAACAAGACAAGGTTGGCTTCTAGCAAAGCGCCATGCCTACCCAATTCTCCAGAAATATCCTTACAGGAATATAAGGATCTATATCAGGCGTAGTATACGTAGTATAGGATGATCACGTGCTAGACCTGGGGCTGGAATTGTGTCTGCCCCGTACGAAGCACATGTCGGATGTCTGGTAACTAGTCTCTATAATCGGATATACATGACCTTATCCTAATATCCCGATAGATGTAGCATTTAAGAGAACCAGTCCCGTATCGTACGTGACCATCATCTCCACTATGACTGGAGTGATACTTCCGTCTTGACATCACACCCAACACACTACGATTCTCGATATACCCAGAAGAGGCGTACACAGAAACCGGTTAAAGCCCTGGACGACCAAAACCAAAGTATATTGATCGTCGCAAGTATTAGCGGTGCAAGTCTCAGGTTAAGACCAAATACACCTACCCTGATTTCGGACTTCCACAGACACATAATCATACTACCAATGGAATTCCGAGGAGGTCTATCTAGAGCGAAGCTGTTTCCCGTACCATCGGTAAAACACAACCTCTTATTACACTTGCATGAGTATCCTATACCCAAATAAATGAGAACTATGCTGTTGTGCCCTCACAACGCGCACAAGTGTAATACTAGTCTTTTACGCATTTATCGATGTCCAATCTCGATAATACTCTAACTAGGGATATTTAATGATTTATCTTTCGTGGACTGATACTGTCTCATATCATTCTCAATCCAGGAACAAATCATAGGGACCTCCTATCATTTATATATCTTGGTGATCTAATCACAAATGATAAGAGTGCAATCTCCTTTGTCACATAGTTAAATTGTACAACAACACCGTGATCTGTACAAATAGTGACGCTATGGGTCATAATTGTCCTACAGATCTGGGATCGTTCATGTGGTGACATGAGAATGAAGGCACCTTATATGATGTGATCATATAGGACTAGACCCAGATATAAATGAATTTCTTATAATATTCATTAAATAAATAAATTCATTTCAATCTACTAGATGGTCATATATAGATTTATTTGAATCATGAGTGTACTATAAAATCCTGCATGGTAGGCCATGTCCTTTGATTTACAAAGGTGAGGTTGGTGTAGAAATCTCCACCAACAGCTACGTACTTTGGAGACATGGTTTGTGGTGTGGCTGGGGATATTTTACATAGATATGAAATTCACTCCTTCTTGCGAGAAGTAGAAGAGTATCTTCCTTAAGGGTTGATTCGGTACTTGAATGATTAGAGCGCTCAAGTCTTTCTATTATGATATAAAGATTAATATTCATAATAGTTATAAATAAATCGTTCATAAGAGAATAAATGGTACTTAAGGTAAAAATAATTGGAGGGGTATAACATACATTTTGACATAGCTCTAATTATGAGATACTCGTGAAGGGTGAACCCGTATGTAATGCTTATATCGATAGACACCAACGTAGTTCGGTTTATATAATATACTATGACAACAAGAGTGCAGCTTTGGGTTCTTAGTGAAATAACCTAAAGTTAATTATTCGGAATATTTAATTAATGAGTTTAATTAATATTCCGGGATTATTGGAGCTCAGAACTGTATGTCCATTTGTTCACCGTGCTATCTCGATATATTGTAGAAAACTAAATAGAATTGGATAGTCCAATTATATACTCACATATATTATTATTAATGTGATTAATAATATATTTGTCACACATTCAAACCTTATATTATATAATTAATATAAATTTTTTTAAGTAAATGATTATAAGATAATGAGTTTAATATTGATTTTGAATTAATGAGTTTAAAATTTGATTTGAGAAAGTAATTATTTAAAATTGGTATTTACATTATCTTTTATGGTAACATGTTTAATGTCTTTATTAAGTAATTAAATAAAATTTTGGATGTTATAAAATTGTGAGGATGGCCGAATTTTAGAGGGTTTTTGAAAGGGGTGGTTTTATAATTTTGATTACAAACTAATACAACCCAAACCCTAGATATAAAAAAGGTTTTTTTGTTTTTCTTTTGATAATAATTCATTTCAAGAAACCCTAACCACTATTGTTCTAGTATTTCTCTCAAAAGTTGATAGAAAAAGAAAAGAACAACAAACAGAAAAATTTGTCTGTGATATTCTAGATCTCTAAATCGTTTAGGGATTGTTGTGTGAGTCTAACCCACTCTATTTTTTACTGGTAGCGAGTCATAGCATGGAAGATCATCTGGTGTTGAAGTAATATCCTTATTTTTCACTTTTCTTAGACCCATGTCTAATCATTTGTGAGTTTTTTTGTTGTGATTTTGCCTAGGAAATTTGGGAAAACAAAAGGGTACTTTATGGACGTTTTGGATTGATTATTTTATCTAAAATAATGGAAAAAAATGAGCAAACAGCCAGTATAAAATAATGAGCTGCGCGTACGTAAAGGGTAGTTTCGGTGTGTAAAATAATCATGTTTTTGGACTGCTGTTTGAGGCATGTTCAAGGCTGGAAAAATCATTAAAACAGAAGCAATACAAGTCCAATAGACTTTGACAGTTTCGGCAAATAAAAGGCCAAAATCAGAAAAATTTTCAAGGTTGATCCTTGTGCCTTACACGCTTCCGCTGCTCGGGAATTCATTTCTTACATCTTGGACGCCTGATATATTCGTCCAGTTGGTCCCTGAACGCTTAATACGGGTTTATAATGACATTAGTTTGGGATTTGATTTCATTTTTAGCAAAACATCTTTATGTTATCTTTTGAATATCCTTATTTTATGGTTTTGTGAAGGAAACAAAAAAAGAAGATTTTTTAAATAAGTTACGTTCAGTAAAAACTTTTTTCTAATTTAGATATATTTGATTTCGTTTACGATACCATATGATCTATTTTCGTCATGGTGCTCGTACTGCATTTTATTTGTTTTAATAATTTTGACTCATTGTGGTGCCTATATATGGTCCATCCATATGAAATGGCACAGCCTGTTACCCTTTGTCGACATGATCTTGTTTTGGATAATGTTCGGTCTGTGCGCGTGACTCGAAAATTGGACGCCTAGTTAGTTTCTGAAGTATTTTCAAAATATTGGTTTTATAATATATTTTCAAAAAAGTGAGATTAAAATGGTTTCTTTATGTTTTCTGTTTATGATGATGGATGAGATTGACTGTATGAAATTTGTATTATGATTTTCGTATTTGATGGTGGATAAGGTTGATTGTATGGAGTTTGTATTATGAGTTTCATTTCTGATTATGCAATTAGATTGATTGTATAGAATTTTTTTATTATGATCTATGTTTCTTATTATGCATGAGATCAGTTGTATGGAATTTATACCATGATTTATGTTCCTAATTGAATGAGATCGACTGTATAGAATTCGTATTATGTTTTTTTATTTTTGATAATGAATAAGATCGATTGTGTAGGATTTTAAAGATGATTTATGTTTATGATGGTTTATAAGATTGATTTACTTAGAATTCGCTCTATGTTTTCTATTTCTATTGATGGATGAGATTGAGTTTGTGGCATTCGTTTTGGATATATATGTGCGATCAGTTCGATTGGTGTTTTAGCTCATGTGTTGGTAGTTTTAGTTAGGACATCTATTGGACGGAATCCATCTCAAACCTATTATAAAATAGGTAATGAGTCTCGTACGAGCTTCGTTTGGTCGCATCAATTTATGATCTGCGTAAGTATGTTTTGGATGCTCTCTAGCTCGTTTCTGATGTACATTTATGTACATATATTTGTATATCCTTAATCGGTGTGCTTTTTCAATTATGGAGTGATTGTTATGTATAAGGTAAGCTTCTCAGAATATAAATATGATTTGGTTTTGGATCATTTAAAAGATTATTCAGATAAAAGATTTATGCTCGACTTGTTATTAAAAGAAGTTTTAAACTCTTCGATTTGAAGGTATTTCAAATATGCTTCATTTTCGGTTATTTGATAAATGATTTTAATTTCAGAATGCAAACATTTTTGAAATTACTGTTTGGTTTAAAGTTTGAGTTTTGTATTTTGTGTAGTTTATGAACTCAGTCTCAGATCGATTTATGTAAGTATTTTTGGTAGACTTTGTATAAAGAGAATGTAAAGTATAGAACGAAGTCTAAAAAGTTTTCTGATAAATAACCAAATGTATATAAATATTTATATATTTATTCTATTTTCAAATTATTCTTGCTATTATGGTACGTGCACAGTTACTAAATGAGTTTCATAACTCACACCAAATTTGGCAGGTTGGAAACCAGATCAGTCAGCCAGACAAGTCTTTGGAAAGTCATGATTGAGAGGACAGAATCATCCAAGTTGTAGTCACTTACTCTAGAGTCTTGGGGAATGTATATGTGTATAGAAGTTTATTTGTTTTGTTTATGTTTTAAGTCATGTTGAGCACACTGTTTTTTATATGTATAAGTGAGAGATTTGATGTGTATGTATAGATTTGGGTGCGGAGCCTTAGTATTGATGATAGGTATTTGATATGACTTGTATATGGACCAGAGGTCCTCTTGCATGTTTAATGTCTATTACAGGTTGTGTTCTTGGTGCTAGACTGTGTTCCAAGTTTTGAAATTTTAGGGTATGTCATGTCTAATTTTCGTTAGTTTTGAGGCTTAAAGAGAGAGGTTATTTCTGTCTTCTACCAATAACGTCATGCCTACGGTGGGATGTTACAACCACAAGACTTTAAACCCATAGGCAACCCTAGTGGCGAGTGATAGTCTCGTAAGAGCTTACAATGTTAAAACCACAAACATCATCTAAAACTTTTAAATAAACAAATAAATATAACATGGTTAGATTTTCAGAATAATGCCACAAAGATCATTGTATAAGATGACAATGGCTCAAAGAAAACCTCAAAATATTATAACCAGTTATAACTTCCTTCAAAAATTAAATTCACCTCAATTAATTCTCGCATTTTGTGTGTGAATCAATCCCATCACAGTGTATCCCCTAGATCATCAATCTTAACAATTTTTTAACTTGACAATCTAAATAGAATAGGGTCAAACCAACCTATTTATTTTAAGTTTTCTATATTTTATCATTACGCTAATGTATCTTGGCTTTAGTATTTATTATTATTTTTTCCTTTCTCTTCTTTTTTTATGAGCTTTCACACTGCTCTTTAAAGTAGCATTTCTCTTCATGGTACCTTTATACTTGCTTACGAGTAGCTTCACGCTTACAGGTTATAGGTGGCTATTTCTTATACTAGCCTTCATGTAATTTTAAGATATAGATGGATATCTAGGCTAAAGGTCAGTCAAACAATCAAATTATCTTAATTTAAAATATCTCAATATCAAATCTCAAGTTTAAACTAAAATAGAATTGATGTAAGTGACTGAATATGCAAAGAATCATCTCAAGACAAACTCAAGTTAAGAATTCAGTATTGACATCTATCAATGTTTATCATTTTCCAAGAGCCAAAAAATTTAATGTAGATCAAATCTATATCATAGGCATGTGATATTCCAACCAAAACACGTCTTAAAAATAAAAATGCAAATTTCTACTCATTATCTCAAAACTTAAATAAACATTGTCCTCAATATTGAAAAATAATGACATGGGGAAAAGAACTAGATACTCCACAGGCTTAGTGATGATGATGTAGAAATTTCTGTTGGAGAGTGAAGCCAAAGATATGACCCTCAAACTTATGTCGAAACCTAAATCATTAAAAAACACATAATTGAAAACACATTAAATAAATCATAAAAAAAAAATTTAGAAATGCTTGGGTTGTCTTCCAAGAAGCTATTAGTTTATAATTCTTCACCTGACTTTCTCGAAGAACTTCCTTCAAGGCAGATTCAATGTGGCTTTAGATGTCCTAAACATGACAATCTCATTAGCATTACTATTCAAACTCCTCTTCAAACATGAGATGCAAATAAAGATCTTCTATATTTTGTGCCCATGCCACCTTCTTCAAACTTTCATCTTTTAGAGATCTTGAATGGAAATATGGGCTATCATGAGGTCTTGTAGAATGCTTGAATTGGAATAGTTGTGCCAATATTTCAAGCTCATAGGTGGTGTCAATAATATAAATTTTCCCATATTATGATGTCCCTTAGTACCATGAAATTTTCAATAGGATCACTTAGATGCTCTTTCCTAACTCTTTATTCCATAACTTCCTCATAAATGTACTCAATGAATGTGAGGGTTCTCTAGATCAATTCTAAACTCAGTTTTTGCAAGTTCTTAAATAGACACCTCATTATAATGTCATTGTAATTCTCTTGATTCCATAGGTTGTCTTAAATATCACTTAGTAGTGTCCCCATTATAATGTCATTATTTATGGTTACGCATACCTTGCACGTATATTCTATCCTACATAGAAATCTATTCTTACTAATTAGATCACGTGCTATCAATTCTCAGTGCTAAACCAAATCTCTTGTTTTGAAGTTTATTAGGATTTATCATAACTATTTTATCGGTGATCAAGTTGTTAGTGTCCTAGACATGCCCAAGGATCCTAAACATTTATTCAAGTGTGAATTAATCAAGAAAGTTTGCGGAATAACTTACATTGATTGGTTTTAGGATTTCAAAATTCCATGGATGTAGAAGCTCCAAGCCCTCCTTTTGAGTTCTAAACTCTTGGGTGAGTTTCCCTATCACCTTCTTTAACTCCTTAAGTGCTAGCTTGGATGAATTTTGCAACAAAATTCAAGAACAAAATGGAGAAGTTCACGCCCAAGCCATGGAAGGGAGAGTGAATAGTGATTTTTTTTAAGTTTCCAAAACTTGTCTCAAAAAGTTGTGTGATGTGTAATTAAATTCCAACCTTTAATGTTGCCAACCACTTCCATCACAAAAAGTGACATGTGATGTAAGTAAAGTGGGTCCCACCACTTTAAATTCAAAATTGGTTGGCTTATACAACACACTTTGGGCCCGGTTCGTTTAATCCGACTAAATGAATTTTCCGTCGCGAAGTAATTAAATCCAATTTAATTAAATAATAATGCCCATAAAAATTATTATGAAAGCTACTTACGAATTAATTCCAAAGTAATATGTTCGCACGAATTAAATTCCAATTTTAATTCCGCATTGAAATCCAATTTCAATTAATATATCTAATATATTATTTTAGCCCAAATTAAATAAATTAAATAGTAAAATCCAATTTAACTATTAAATTTACTTTGCCGATTAATTCCAAATTAATCGCGTTCTTTCTTCTACATGAATTAATCCCAGATTAAGTTTTGACGCAAATTAATCACAGATTAATTTTCTCTCTCATAATTAATCCGAGATTAATTCTGTTCGAGTCAAATATCATCGGTGAATCTTTAGGAAGCGACCCAAGTGATCCTTGGATATGTTGGCAGTAAATATGGTTATCGGACCATCCGAACACGTGCATACCCCGTACCACATTCTTACCAATTTACAAGACATGGTTGGCTTCTAGCAAAGCACTGTGCCTAGGTAATTCTCCAGAAATATATTCAACATAGAATATATATAATCTGTATCAGGTTTAGAATATAATGTTTTGTGTAACACGATCCAGTATCGGATGTCAAATGATAGGCCTAGGGCTGGAATTGTGTCTGTCTCGTACGAAGCATATATTGGATCACTAGCAACTAGTCTTTGTAATCGGATAATCATGACCTAGTCATACTATCCCGATAGCTGCAGCATTTAAGAGGACTAGTTTTGTATCCCTGCGTGATCATCATCTCCATATGACT
The DNA here is from genome assembly GCA_019454045.1 of Zanthoxylum bungeanum. NCBI lineage: Eukaryota > Viridiplantae > Streptophyta > Magnoliopsida > Sapindales > Rutaceae > Zanthoxylum > Zanthoxylum bungeanum. The sequence continues at coordinate 116,825 of SKCR01036230.1, forward strand.
GAAGTGATACTTCCATCTTGACATCACACCCAATACACTACGATTCTCAGTAAACCCAGAAGAGACGTACACAGAACCTGTTAAAGCTCTAGACGACCAAAACCAAAGCGTACTGATTGTCGCAAGTATTAGCGATGCAAGTCTCAAGTTAAGACAACATACATCTACCCTGATTCGGATTCCCATAGACACAAAGTCATACTACCAAAGGGACTCTGAGGGGTCTATCCAGAGCGAAGCTGTTCCCGGTCCAATGGCTAACAGAACCTCCTATCACACTTTCATAAGTATCCAATACTTAAATATATGAGAACTATACCGTTAAGCTTCCATAACGCGCACAAGTGTAATACTAGTATATTTCGCATTATCGATGTCCAGTCTCGATAATACTACGACTAGGGATATTTAATGATTAAACCATTCATGGATTAATGATGTCTCATATCTTTTTAATCTGAAACAAATCATAAGGACTTTTATCATTTATTTATATTCAAGTAATCCAATTACAAAATGATAAAATAGCAATTTCCTTTGTCACATAATTAATTTGTACAAAAACCACAATGTCTTTTACAAATAGTGATGCTATGGGTCATAATTGTCCAACAATCTCCCACTTGGCTCATATCCAATCATTCAAGTATCTAACACCTGAACTATGTACATGTCGCTCAAACTTTTGCTGAGAAATAGCTTTCGTCAGTGGATCTGTAATGTATCATCTGAAGCGATCTTTTTGATCTTGACATCGCCACGATGTATGATCTCACGAATCAGATGGAAATGTTGAAGTACATGCTTGGATCGTTGATGAGACCGCGGTTCCTTAGCCTGCGCTAGAGCCCCGTTATTGTCACAATATAAAGGAATAGGCTCAGCTGCTAATGGAACTACTCTTATATAATTAGGAATTTACGGATCCAACTGCTTCTTTTGATGCCTCAGCTACAGCGATATATTCCGCTTTTGTTGTTGAATCGGCAACATTATCTTGGTTGGAAGATTTCATGCTCACTATTCCATTGTTCAAACAAAATATATACCCTTATTGCGACTTACATTCATCTTTTCGGTTTGGAAACTTGCAACGGTGAACCCAGTCACTTCAAGTTCTCCATCTCCATAAATTAAGAAGGCATCCTTAGTTTCTCTAAGATACTTAAGGATGTTCTTAACATCAATCCAGTGACCATCACCTGATCGGCCTGATTGTGACTACATATGCTCAAAGCGTATGAGACACTAGGTCGTGTACATGTTATGGCATACATGATCGATCTGAATGCAGAAGCGAACGGGATCTGATTCATTGAATCTCTCTCATCTTGAGTTTTAGGAAACATGTCCTTAGATAGAGAGACACCAAGTGACATCTGAAGCAGCCCTTTCTAGGACTAATCCATGTTGAATCTATTCAACACTGTCAATGTACGAGTTCTGAGAGAATGCCAACAACTTTTAGATCTATCATAGTAGATCCTTATTCCTAGAATAAAGGTTGCCTCTCCCAAGAATTTCATGGGGAATTTTAATGAAAGCCAAGCTTTCACCGATTTTAATATGGGAATGTCATTGCTAAGAAGCAATACATCATCAACGTATAGGATAATCATTGTCAGTGCGCTCCCACTAACCTTCTTATATACACAAGAATCATCATTGTTTTGAATGAAACCATATACCATTATGATCTCATCAAAACATTGATTCCAAGAACGCAATGGTTGCTTCAATCCATGAATGGATCGATTTAACTTGCAAACTTTATTTGCATGTTTTGGCACGACACAATCGTCAGGCTGTTGTATATAGACATCCTCCAAAAGGTTTCCATTAAGGAAAGCGGTTTTGATGTCCATCTGCCATATTTCGTAATCAAAATATGCAGTAATAGCAAGCATTATCCGAATGGATTTAATCTTGGCAACGGGTAAAAGGTTTCGTCGTAATCGACAACATATTGATGACGATACCCTTTCGCTAAAGCCTAGCTTTGTATGTTTGTATGTTGCCATCCATGTCTGTCTTCACCATGTAGACCCATTTTCTACCAATAGGCATAATACCTTCTGGTACATCAACCAGTGTCCAAACTTGGTTGTATACATGGAATCCATTTTGGACTTCATGGCTTCTTGCCATAAAGTGGAGTCGATACCTTGTATCGCTTCCTCATATGTAGCCGGCTCATTATCCTCAATAAGATTAATATCTACATGAGGTGAGATCAGAACCCATACCTCTCAGGTTGTTTTCTGACTCTATATGTTCTACGCGGTTCTTGTGTATTAGAATATTGTGGTACAGTCTCATCCCTGATGAACTGTTCGTGTTCCGTAAAGGAATCAGTGCCAGTAACAATATCACTCTGATTTTCATCGAGTTCTACTTTCCTCCCACTTACCACTGCATTTAGGAATTCTTTTTCGAGGAAAACCGCATGGAGAGCAACAAATACCTTGTTCTCTTGTGGGTTGTAGAAGTAATATCCTTTGGTTTCCCTATGATAACCTACAAATAGGCACTTATCTGATTTGGGTTCTAGTTTGGTACCATCCAAACATTTAACATATGCCCAGCATCCTCAAATCTTCAAGAATGTGAAACCCAGTTTCTTTCCAATCCATATTTCATATGGAGTCTGTCCAACATACTTTGACGGAACCTTATTCAAAATAAGTATTGCATTGTTCAACGTGTATCCCTAGAAGGAAATTGGTAGCTCAGTGCGACTCATCATTGACCTTACCATGTCCAACAAAGTTCGGTTTCTCCATTCGGACACACCATTCAATTGAGGTGTTGCGGGAGGAGTCCAATGTGAGAGAATACCATATTCTTTTAAGTAATCAAGAAACTCATTGCCTAAGTATTCTCCACCACGGTCCGACCGTAATGTTTTAATACTTTTGTCGGTCTATTTTTCTACTTCGTGTCGAAACACTTTGAATTTCTCAAACGTTTCCGACTTGTGTCTCATAAGATACACATAACCGTAACACGATGTATCATCCGTAAATGTTACGAAGTATTCATATCCACCTCTAGCCTGGCTAGATATGGGCCCATATATGTCACTATGAACGAGGGCTAACAGTTCGGTGGCACGTACACATTTACCGCTAAAAGGCGTTTTAGGCATTTTGCCTAATAAACAAGATTCGCATACGTCATATGAATTATGATCAAATTCGTTCAAGTATCCATTCTTCCAAAGAGTGGATATACGAGTCTTGTTAATGTATCACAAACGAGAATGATACAGATAAGTTTCATTTGTTTTACTCAATTTGAGTCTTTTGTTTGTCATGTTATATGTTTGAGATTCGTTTATATTCAAAATATAAAGATCATTATTAGCATCAGCTGTACATATCTCAAAATTATCTTTATAAAAAAAAACACCCAGTGTTCCGGCGGAATACAAAGGTATACCCACATTGGGTTAAACAATATACATAGATAATGTTTCTAGTCAAACTAGGTAATAATAACAGTCTGATAAAGTAAGTACATGCCTGGAGAGCAGTTCCAAAACATAGGTCCCTACAGCTAAAACAGCGACTATGGTCCCTTTTCCAACTCGTAGGTCAATCTCGCCTGAAGCCAATCTCCTGCTAATCTGTAGATCCTGCACATCAGTACATATATGAGTACCACATCCAGAATCAAAAAACTAATTTTTAATATTAGAAGTAGACATGTTTTCTTTCAATAACAAACATACCTGAAGCCAGAGCCTTGCCCGCCTTCACTTCCTTCATGTGCGCCTTGTAATCACGACAGTCACGCTTCCAGAGACCCCGTTTGCTACACTGTAGGCAGACATCTTGGGATTTTTCCTTAGTCTTCCCAGAAGACTGTGATGATTTGGCATTGCCCTTTCTATTCTTCTTCTTCTTCATACCTCTAGAAGCCTTCGGCCAAGCCTTAGCCTTCTGAGATGTCGAAGTAAGATGTGCCTCGCGCTTCTTACCCTTCAAAAGCTCCGGCTCTACCTCTTTCAGCATCGCCATCAACTCTCCAAGAGTCTTCTCTTGGTTCATCATATTGTAGTTCATGATGAACCCACCCCAGCGGTCGGGCAGAGACTGTAAGATCAAATCTATGGAAGTCTCAGCCTCGAAGGTTATGCCCAGCTGACCTAACTGTTCGATGTCAGCAATCATCTGCGACACATAGTGCTCGACAGATGTACCCTCTGACATGCGTGAGCGAAAAAGCTTCTTTTGCAATTCATACTTCTTAGATCTAAGATTAGATCTAGAAAGGTCATTCAATTTCAACATCATGTTATATGGATTCAATCCCTTATTTTGACGGCGAAATTGTGGAGTCATTGCGGTAAGCATGATGGATTGAGCAGTTGAGTTGTCATCACTGTGAGTCTTCCAAAGCTCATGATCAACAACCCGCTCATGTCCAAGCTCAGGCCGAGAGGTCTGTCTATGACATAGAGCAACTTCTCGGCTCCCAAGGCAATCCTGAGATTCATCTCCCAATCTGGAAAATTGGCGCCGTTAAAGATATTATCGCCCATGACGATGTCCCTAACACTAATCCTTCCAGCCATCTCGATTGCAATAGTCCAACTATTCAATCAATGATGTCGGGTACACTCAAAATGTAATGGTTACTATAGTTTAACTATATAACCAACAACAACTGGAGTAGTGTGAAAACAGTCCAATTGTTCAATGAATGCAATAAAAGATATTAGTCCAACTAATATAAATTTATAACGACGATAAATAATAAAAAAAAACGCGTATTGGCAAGTATTTAAACGAAATTGCGGATTTAATACTAGCCTCCAACTATTTTTCGGTGAGCCTCTAACCCTCTGTGGAGTACTCGGGAAACCCAGTTTTCTAGTGGGCTATGATCCCATTAAATAACACACAACCTTGACTTTGGCCAACAAGCTGTATGAAACTTAACTAGGTAGATCTCTAAGATCAATTGGATCCCATCCAATTCCTAGATCTAGTAGGTGGACCTCCAAGTCTGAGATATATATCCAATATATATTTCCTAACATTTTCCTCTGAATCAACTAAGCCTTGGCTTTGGCTCAACAAGCTTAATGATTCCAGTTAAGCGCGACCCATTGACAGTGGGAAAGCTTCGTAATCCACGTCGATGTACAGAAGTGACATTGACTTTGGCCAACAAGTCACAACTGCCCAAGACATGTGATTTATAACAAAGTTTTCGTGGTTTAAACACATACGTGATGGACAATGATCTTGACTTTGGCCAACAAACCAATGCCAATCTTGGATCTTGAGAGAGAACCACTCAATGGAAGGAATACGCTTAATATTAAAGTGAGGGTTTTTCGCGTAAATTGACATCCAATTTATTATCTTTGATTAGGTCTCATCATACACCCTTAAACATGCATTCTAAAATCATAATAAGGCGCGAATAAATTAATAATGATATGCGGATGGATATATAACAAACTTTGTTCCTAGAACAAATCTCTCCATTTCCTCTCTCCCGCTAGCACTATACATACTTCTACCCAATTACATAATACATTAAAGAAACCTCATTTACATTGAGGGGAATTGGTGATAGAGAAATACAAAGAGTAAAGAGATAATAGAATGGACACGCAGGTCCAATTTAATAAATTCCGAATTTATTACAACAATTTCCAAAATTCCCTCCACCCTTCTAATATCCATCCGATATATATTATTCATACAAATACATCCAAGTATTCACACAAAGCATGTTATTCAATCAATCTAATCCAATTAATTAATCTTTGAATTAATGACCATCCAATGTTCAAACAATGATTTGATTTGCGCGAGTCCAACTCGTTTAAGAATAAATACTCAAAGTATGTATTCTTGAATTATATCGAACTACAATTTTAAATCCAATTTAATTTGTATTCAATACTAATTCGAATTTAATTCCAAATTAAATAATTATACTTATTTATTTGCCTTAAAGACTTGGATTCCAAATCCAATCTAAATGGGTCTCAAAGACCCAATTAGCATCCAATGTCTATTTAATTAAAGTCCAATGGGCTTTCAATTAATTCTTTAGGCATGGGCTTTGGCTAATTATGGATCCAATCCAAGATGCCAAGGCCCAATAAGGAATCACCATTTTGCCAAAAATCAATTTAGGCCCAATTAAATTATTAAAGCACCAAAAGTTATATTTGGACTTTATGGAAATGGTTTTAGGCCAAATTTGAATCCAATCCAATTGTCCAAAACCATGCTTGTCCCAACAAGCCCATTAAGCCCAAATACAACAAATTAGCCCAATCCAATTTAAAGACTAATTTATTATTAACATAATATTCCAAATATCACATTAATTTAATTAAAGTATAATTACCATAATTAATTAATTAAACTAATCCAAAACATCAATTAAACTAATTAATCATGTTCTAATTATCCAATTCATGTCCAACATAATTGAAGCAAAATCAATCCATTAAACATGCTTAATCTCACGGCAATGGGCATAAAATAACACTCAATTTGATTTCAATCCAATTAAATCAACATTCAATATTCATATTATGCCATAAACTCATCCAATGGTCTAATTTCAAAAAGCTAGGGTTCATGTTCGGCCAAGTAGAATTTTTTGGGGAAAATTAATCTAATCAAATTTTATCAAATCCATTGATTCACAAATCGAATTTATCATCATCAAAGCACAACCAAACAACCAATTTGGAAAAATACATACTCCAAGCACAAAATCCCCAAATAAAGTCTATAAACCCTAAATACAAATCATACTTAGATAAGGCTCATGATACCATTGTTAGTGTCCTAGACATGCCCAAGGATCCTAAACATTGATTCAAGTGTGAATTAATCAAGAAAGTTTGTGGAATAACTTACATTGATCGGTTTTAGGATTTCTAAAATTCCATGGATGTAGAAGCTCCAATCCCTCCTTTTGAGTTCCAAACTCTTGGGTGAGTTTCCCTATCACCTTTCTTTAACTCCTTAAGTGCTAGCTTGGATGAATTTTGTAACAAAACTCAAAAACAAATAGGGAGAAGTTCACGCCCAAGCCATGGAAGAGAGAATGAATAGTGATTTTTTAAAATTTCCAAAACTTGTCTCAAAACGTTGTGTGATGTGTAATTAAAGTCTAACCTTTAATGTTCCCAACCACTTCCATCATAAAAAGTGACATGTGATGTAAGTAAAGTGGGTCCCACCACTTTAAATTCAAAATTTGGTAGGCTTACACAATACACTTTGGGCCTGGTTCGTTTAATCCGACTAAACGAATTTTCCGTTGCAACGTAATTAAATCCAATTTAATTAAATAATAATGCCCAGAAAATTATTACGAAAGCCGTTTATGAATTAATACCAAAATAATTCGTTCACACGAATTAAAATCCAATTTTAATTCCGCATTGAAATCTAATTTCAATTAATATATCTAATATATTATTTTAGCCCAAATTAAATAAATTAAATAGTAAAATCCAAATTAATTATTAAATTTACTTTGTATATTAATTCCAAATTAATCGCGTTCTCTCTTCTACACGAATTAATCACAGATTAATTCTTGACGCAATTTAATACCAGATTAATTTTCTCTCTCATAATTAATCCCATATTAATTTTGTTTGAGTCAAATGTAATCGGTGAATCTTTAGGAAGCGACCCAAGAGATCCATGGATATGTTGGTAGTAAATACGGTTATCGGACTATCCGAACACGTGCGTACCCCGTACCACGTTCTTAACGATTTACAAGACATGGTTGCCTTCTAGCAAAGCATCGTACCTACCCAATTCTCCCGAAATATATTCAACATGGAATATATATAATTTGTATCATGCGTAGTATACAATGTATTGTGTAACACGATCCAGTATCGGATGTCACATGTTAGGCCTAGGGCTGGAATTGTGTCTGCCCCGTACGAAGCATATATCGGATCACTAGCAACTAGTCTCTGTAATCGGATAATCATGACCTAGTCATACTATCCCGATAGCTGCAGCATTTAAGAGTACTAGTTCTGTATCCATGCGTGATCATCATCTCCATATGATTGAAGTGATACTTCCATCTTAACATCACACCTAATACACTACGATTCTCTGTAAACCCAGAAGAGGCGTACACAGAACCTGTTAAAGCTCCGGACGACCAAAACCAAAGTGTACTGATTGTCGCAAGTATTAGCATTGCAAGTCTCAGGTTAAGACCACATACATCTACCCTGGTTCGGATTCTCATCGACACATAGTCATATTACCAATGGGACTCCGATGGGTCTATCTAGAGCGAAGCTGTTCTCGGTCCAATGGCTAACAGAACCTCATATCACACTTGCATAAGTATCCAATACTTAAATATATGAGAACTATGTCGTTAAGCTTCCATAACGTGCACAAGTGTAATACTAGTCTATTCCGTATTTTCGATGTCCAGTCTCGATAATACTACGACCAGAGATATTTAATGATTAAACCGTTCTGGGATTAATATTGTCTCATATCTTATTAATCCGGAACTAATCATATGGACTTTTATCAATTATTTATATTCAAGTAATCCAATTACAAAATGATAAAATAGCAATTTCCTTTGTCACATAGTTAATTTGTATAAAAACCACAATGTCTTTTATAAATAGTGATGCTATGGGTCATAATTGTCCAACACAAGTAATAGAATACATTAAGCAAAAAGAATGATAAATAATTCATATAAAATGTCACAAATCAATCATAAAAGAGATTCAATTAATCAAAATTTCATATTGAGTTCCATTGCAATCATAAAATAAGATCTAATGCATGATGAAAAGTTAGACAAAATCATCATGTTTAACATAATAAACATCAAAGAATTAATAAAGAAAATAAATCATGAAGGTTGTCAATCTTCAATCTCTAAAATCTCCAATCTTCTTCTCTTGATTCTTATTTGATCTTATTCTCTTATTTTTATTGAATGTTTTATGAGTTTAGAGAGTGTTTTGGCCTTAAAAGTGGTTTGTTTTTGTCCCTAATAATATATATGAAGTAACCCTAAACGTTCTCATTATATAGATATCATAAAAACTAAGTTTCCAATTCAATTTAGGAGTTATCACATTTGTGGTGTACCACAGATGTCTTAATGGTGCGCCACATATCTTTTTTAACTCATTGGAATGATTTTTAATTGCCCAATGTCGCGCCACAAGGTTTTGTGTGTAGCGACAATGGCTGACAGCGCAGAATTATCAAATTCAAGCTTAATTTTAGCCAAGAAAGTTTATGAATCAGTCTTTGAGGAAAACAGTAAAATTATGTAATTGTCTTCTTTCTAGTTCAACTTGAATCACCCCGATTAGACATCTATGAGAAAGTTATGCCCAAAATACTGAAAACTGCATAATCTAGGAAGTCATAGGTGTAAATCAGGAATTTTGGATTTTCATTATTTTTTGCTCAATTTTCTATATCACGCATCCTAAACAATAAAACAATGAATAAAAATACATTTAACACATTCAAGATCATAATTTAAGGGGAAATCAATAGTATATACACTTGAAAAATATATATTATGTCCAATCATGAACAATAAATCATAAAAAATAATACCAGCATAGAAGAAGGGTTGGGCTGAAAGAGAAAAGGTTTTTTTTTTTGTTTTTTGTTTTTTTTTTTTACTTTTTTATTCGTCCCTCACTCCCTCTTTTTCACGGGAAAAAAGTATGGTTGTTGAGTCCTTTGAGAATTCTATAAATCTCCTTTTTGAAAGTTGTGTTAGAAAAAGGAGACAACGACTCAAAGGGAAACCTAATCCTTGTTACACACGTAAGGATGGCAATTATACTAGGATTCGGAAGACTCAGGAGGATCCAGGTATGGAAATATTCGAGTTCGCAATATATTTTTACAGATCCGGGTTGTCATTTTAAAGATTCGTGCGGATCCGGGTTTGGACTCGGGTTTACATGATTCTGGATCCGATTAATTTTAAAAAAATTAAAAAGATATATATAATTATGATATTTTATGAAATTAATTGATAATTTTTACATCGATCCGATTAATTTTAATTATATTTTAATGAATTTCAGTTTTTTGTATATTTTAATGAATTTCAATTTGTGATAATTTAGGATTTTTCATGATATTAATTAATAAAATTAAATTTGTTTAATTTTTATGCGGGTTCTGGATCCAGATCCGAGTATATCCAAACTGGTACCGGTATACCCGGATCCTGATCCGAATTTTTTTCCCGGGTCCGGGTCCGGACCTTGAAAATAAAAACCCTTTCTGAATCCGGACCCAAATCCATCCAGATCCGGATCTAGATTCGGATTTTGCCATCCCTAATTACACTGAACAAGAGGTAGATTTTGACCAAATCTCTTTTTTAGCTTTGTCTTTGTCAAACTATCAATGTAAAATGAAGTGGAATTTCCAACCCAACAACCTTTAAATAAAACTCAGACAAATGATTTATTTAGTTGTGTTGTGTTTTTTTTAAATGGAGTAGTTTTCTTGATTTCTTAAACTTTCTTAAAGGAGTTCATTCGCCGAGAAAGTGCATGTGGGTGTGAATGTCGTCTATTTGTATCGAACATTATATCATGGCTATCTTTTTATTTATTTATTTAATTTTTTTTGGAAATCTTGAAAATTCCGCTGTCAAACCACGCGACCCGACTTTTAGTGGAGTTGGTAAAACCCCAGCAATCCCGGACTCTTATAAGAAATGTATATATAGACTCGAACCCAAGACCTGACTCCCAAGTCCTAAATTTTTTACCACCAAATCACACCCATTAGGGGCTTATTTATTTATAGATACTTCAGCACAAACTTAAACTTTTGGTACTAAGCTTGAGCAAAGAAAAAACATTGGCACACAAAATATTGAATCATATAAGGATGATGCATGGTGATGGCTAATTTCTCATCAAGCTTCTCAGTTAAAAAAAAAAAGGAAAATTTACAGAAGTAATTCATTTACTCCTCTCATTTTCAAAACTAACCTAACTTTTGAAAAATATTATTGTCAACCAATGACAAAATTTTCAAATCAAATTACCCCTATGAAACAGAACTAGAGAACTTAAATCTTAAACACAAATCCAAGATCAGAATACTACACAATCTTATTATTTCTCTTATAATTTTTCATAAATTTATCAAAAATATAATCATAAAAGACATAATCATTATCATTAAATGGGAAAGCAATAAACTAGAGTTAGTAATAAAATTATGTAATTTGTGTTTTAATTAAATTGGTACTTTCGTATGATTTATATTGGTTATGATGGTTTTATATTGGTTGCTAATAAATTATGATAACATTGTCTTGATTGTATGGTGGATTGAAATTATTAGTGGTTCACCTAACTTTTAACATATATTAGAAAATATGAAAATTATCATTGGTATCATCAAACTAATTTTTTTAATAAACATCCATTAGTGTATAATGATGATGTCACAAGAGCAAAATAGTCATTTATTTTTCATATTTTTGGGAAATTATCCTTGTAGTACCTCAAATTTAGGGAAAATATATGTTGCCATCACGGATTTATGATAATGACATTACACCACTGATTTGTGTTTTGCATTAATCAGTTACTTTTCTATTAATTGTGTTAAGTGAATGATGACATCTTAATGAAATTTTTGACAATTCATTGTATTGTAGTTGCTCATTGGTAAAAAGTCGACAGGTTATGAGATGTCATGATATTGTCAAAATTCTTTGATGGTGCATAAATAATCTCTAAAAATAAATAAAATAACAATAATAAAATAATTATAATAATAAAGTAATATATGTAACATAATTTAGTATTAATAATGTGGTGAAACCATAAACCATAAACTCTCTAGAAAATATTCACCGAGAAAATTAGTTTTCATTATAAAGTAATAAGTGAAATTGTTTAAAATAAAGAAACACAAAAAAAATAATAATGATATTGGCCAAGTGGATCCTAGTAGATGCCCACATACTTCGTAGCTTCCTCGTCAGTCATCACACAAATACATGCCTAGATCCCCCCATCACATGCACACCGAACTCCCTTACCATGCTCATGCCTGTCATAGCTCCCTCGCTCCAGCCATCAGAAATAATACCAGCAAAATATTCCTCACGCTATCAGAAAAAATAAAAGGTTTGTAATGTTAAATTTCATATGCTTTCAGTTTAATAATAATATAAATTTATTATATAATTATATGAATTATTAAATTAAAAATTATTATTATTTATTATTTTTTTTTGAGATTATCTCTTCCCCACTAAGGAATTCTGATAATATCACTTCACCTCCTAATATTTTTAATTTTTTACCAATGAGCCACTACAATATAATGATTTAAGAAAAATACTCTTCCGATGTCATCATTCATTTAATAATGAAAAAGTGTCTCATTGATAAAAAAAAACTGACAAGAAACTCACTTGGGTGTTAAACCAAACAACCCTCGAGCATCTATCTAAACCCCAAGAACCTTAATCAATGATTTTGTAGGAAAAAAAATCCATTCAAGATCAGCCCTAGACCACCATGAAACCTCGCCCATGATAACCTAAGAACATGATGTTGGGGTTCTAAGGGGTATTACCGGGCAACGTAGCGGAACGCGGAAAATCATAATTTTCCGATTTCAAAATTTTTCTTGGACAATTAAAATAAACTTATTCATTTTAATTACTCAATACTTAAAATCTTAAATTTTTACCCAAGAAAACAATTTTCGTGTTAATTGTCGAATAGCCCCAACACTTTGCATTTTGATAATTTTAGTCCTTAAACAAGAATCAAATTCAAGAAAGGCAAAAATTTAGTACGTATTTCCATCCTTTCATTAGAGGGAAATTTGTTCATTTCATTCTTGGCTACAACATGTGGTTCTTAGGTTTTTTTACTCATGTTTGTTTATGTTTTTAATGGTTGGAAACTTTGATGATAGGCATTTGCATGTATGATGTACAAAGAAAGCTTCTAAGGTGTTAGTAAACATTCTTTTGATCATTTGATGATCTAATTACCATTTTAGAAATGTTGATCCACTCATTGATGACCTAGAATTGTTCTAGAGTTATTTCATTAGTGAGACTCTCTAGATTTAGGTATATCAGTCATGAAATCCAATTTCGTGTCAATAATTCACCCACCCGTAAATTATGACGACCACGAATAAACTCGCTGATTCATACAGGTCGAGGTCATTACATATGTTTAATTCCTCCGTCACAGGTATCTAGATTTATCCCAGAAATATAGATGTAAACGTCAAATCTCTATAGGCATAATTCTGTCGACGTATCTATTAGCAATCTCTAAAAGAACACTTAGAACTCACTTCTAAAGTGTACCACGGGCCCATGATTTTTATCTGATTGCTAATCATATATAGAATACCTATGCTCTATACACAGAACTGACGGATTCTATCTTGACACACACAAGATATCATGAAGGTCTATCCACACCCAACGAACATGGGGAGGTCTGACCTTAATAGGTCGGTGACATGACTGCCATATAAGTGTGAAAGATGTCTCATATACCCACAGTGGTATCTCAAGTCGAAGAATCACTTATGCTACTCAACCCGAGAAGATTCTTACTCACGTTGGTGTACCATCTATTAAGAATCTCCGGTGAGTCGTTCAGTGTTTATTCGCTATAAACACCTACACGTCTATACGCGTCCCCAAGACTAATGGTTCATTGAGAAACCATTGGAATCCAATATTCCAATATACCACATGTACCAATCTCAACGGGTTTACTTTACTGACCAAGTAGTGTAAACCTTGACCATGAACTGTCTAAGAATGACAACGTCATGATACAACTCAATGTCAATTGTGACGCTTTTGCAACTTTATCATAACTAATCATTCTAAGGTCAATTACGTCTTTAACATATAAAGAGATATATTATATTATAGAAATTGTTTATTTTATTCATAATAAAATATTTACAATAGTATTTATACGGAAATACAACAAGAAATTGGCGCTCCGAGCACCAACCCTAACACATGAATCAGTGTGTTTTACTAGCAATGGAGACACCACTAAGCTTGCTAAATTTAGATAAGTCGATTTGAACTTGAAAATGGGAATCTCTTCCTTACAAGAAATTCGGCCATAGCCATAAGCTTAAGAGCTTCAAGTTTCTCAAAATGTCGTGAATTATCTTAAGGAAGAAGAAAAACAAGTTTAAATAGGTTACAAAGAGAAACCCTAAAGGCTTGAAGATAAAAATGCCCATAATGGGTGAAATTATAAAAAGATCCAAAAACTATCTTAACATAAAATGCATAGGCTAGAAATAGGCCAAAATCTTCAAAAAGATCATTGTCTTCAAAAGGCTTGTGAAGCTTCATTCAGAACTGATTTGGGCCCAGTGAAGTAGTTTATGGTCCTCTCCATTGAAGCCCACATGCATCTCCAGTGTGCCTCTGATTTGTCTGTTGCAGTCGACCATAAAACTCTGAGCTAGTCCTGCCATTGCTTCTCTGATTCTTTTGTCCTTCTATCTTGTGATTGGCCCAGTTGGTACTTGTAATTGTTCTAGTTTGATGTTGGCCGTGTCCCCTGGTACTTCGAGTGTGCCTTGGTTTATGTCAAAAATTCAACCCAAAAGTGAGGTAATATTATTGTCGGAAATTTATGATGGCTACATATATTTTCACCAAACCTGAGGTGTTCATAGATAATTTTCCCTTTTATTTTGGAATAATAACACTTGACTTCTAACTTTTTTGCTAAAGTTCCAAGTTATGGATTTACGTAATAACACACTTTGTTGAAATTAAGAATGTAAATGAACTGAGTCGTTCATGAACAATTCGAGCTCGACTCTCATTTAACTTGGTTTGAGATTGATTGATTCGTTTAATAAACGAGCTTCTTGAACTTGAAAATAATAGCTCGATTTTTAATGACTCACAAAAGCTCGAATCGGCTCATTTTTATATTTGAATTTATAGGAAAATTATTTAAAATTTGATTAAATAAATAAATATTAAAAATTAAGTATTTTAAATTAATCAAGTGAAGTTGAAACGTTTAGTAATCGAATTCGAGATGAGCTCAATTTTTTTTTTTTTTCTTAATAAGTCCAGCTCAAACAATACTTGTAAAGCACTACTTGATTTGACTTGACTCAATTACATCTCAAATTATATATAGACATACGTCCTACGTGACAATTTTCGAAAAACATTAGTGTGTTTTTAAATTTTCGCTGAGTGGGAAAGTTTATTAATTTCCTTGAATCAAAGCAGTGTACTATGCTTTATTTGGAGGCACGAGATTCATCAATCGATTGGGTTCAATCCAATTTGCAACGGAGAAATAGATTAGAGAAATAGATTAAATCAAGATTAAATAGAGGAAATACTATCATCAAAACTTCGTTTGGGTAGTGAATAATAAAAAAAAGAAATAAACATCTTTTTTCGGGTGATTTTGTTCTCCTTTATTCCCGGTTTAATATCTATATTGATCGCGATTTTATAAATTTAGCACGCAAATGCACGTGTCGTTCAAGTAATATAATGACTATTAGTCGGATGTCAAACCCTCATGGACTTAATAGTTCTATTTTTATTATTATTATTATTATTATTATTATTATTATTATTATATTATTATTTTGGAATCTTTGGAAACCTCACCGCCAAACCAACCCTTCTGAGCTTAAGTGGAATAAGTAAAATCTCTGGCTATCCCAAACTCTTACAAGAAACGCACTCTCTGGATTCGAACCCAGGACCTAAAGGTCAGATTCTGAGCCCTACACTACCAAACCATGCCGCTTGTGGACATATTTCTCTTATTAATACTAACACAAACTTACTTAACTTAAACAAAACTATTGAGAATGAGAGTTGATTTATCGAAATTTAATTGGAATTAAATAAAATGCATAAAATAGACTTTGAAAACCTCATAATTAAAAGAACCTAAGGTTACAACTTCATCTGAGCATGCACGCAATGAGTCCATGCATTTTTCATTCAGTTCAGTTGTCGTTGTTAATTATTAACCTAGAACACTAAATTATTCACAAGCCTATTTCGATGGTCATGTAAATATATTCAGAATAAAACAATTAACTATATGTTTATCTTAATTAAATCAAACCAAATTCATTAAGATCAGGTTCTAATATTGGCTACATATGCCTTTTAGGTATATGGCTTTCTTGCAGGGAAATCTTTTGAACAAATAAGATCACATGCTACTATTCTCACGGCTAACCCAAATTACCTCCGTCGAGTTCCTAAGGATTTACCAAGATTATTCTATTGTTGGCCTAACAATAAAATATGCATTCAAAGTAAAGAGAATAATAAGTAATCACATAACAAACCTAAAAGAATAAAAATATATAAATAATTAATTGAACATGTTTTAGATCCATTACAGCCCTAAATTTAATTAATAGCTACTAATAATATTCAATAAAATAAGCTAATCATTATTTCAAGTCAAGAACACATAAAATATAAATTATAGAGTGAAACAAAGAAAAAACTCTCGTTGGTGATCTTCGTCTTCAAACTCCAACACTAGAGAAAGCCATTGTTCTTGACTTGCACTAGGGGTTTTTCTATGCTCTGGAGGCTGCAAAATATATTATGAGCCTTCCATTTAGGTTTTGTGATGAACTTATGCTTATATTAGAGGTCGAATGGGTCTTTCCTGATCAAAAAATTGAGTGCTGGATGAATCAGAACATTAGTGAGCGCATTTTCACTCTGAAATAAGGCCCAATTTGCTTTGTACCTCATCATTTTCATCCCTAGTTGAATCCATTAAATTGTGATATTATTTTGACGTACAAAACTCACCCAAAAAATATAAATTCACTCATAAAGCTCGATATCACCCATAAAATATTAAGATGAAGGGGCGGGAAATATTTGTATTTTAACCGCTCATCATGCCCCCAAACTTAACATTTTGCTAGTCCTCAAGCAAAACAAAAGAAATAAAATAAAATAAAACAAATTAACCTACGCTAATTTTGTATGGATCACGATTACATTTAACGTATGCAACAAGCCTTTAAACCCCTAGGCAGCCCTAATGGATGAGTTATAGTCTCGTGAGGGCTTACAATGACGACACCCACAAACGTCATTTACATACACATGCAATCATGCAAAAATAATAACACACATAAAACAGTTCTGATAGTTACACATAATATTGACCTCAAAACATGTCTACCAATGAATTCAAATAACTTTCAAAGTACCCAACGCAACTCAAATCAAAGTTCTTGAATAATCATCTAAGTCAGACTTACAGTTTCTGTGTGTAAAGGTCCGATCACATCTTGATTCTTAAATAAATCAACTCGATGATTTCGTCTAAAAAATTGGCATATGATGGGTCAAACCAACCTAAATATCTCAAAATATTTTGTATTTGCCTATTGAGCTCAATATGGTATGACTTTTTTTTTTATCTTTTAACTCACCTACCCTTTAAGGTAGCATTTCTCCTCATGGTGGTGTTAACAGGCACTCTTTTGTAGCTTCACGCTTAGCAATTATAAGTGATTTATTTTTCTTTTTCAAGGTATTTCTTTTTTTGATATTTTCATTTTCATTTTTTCAAAAGATCTATTTCTTCTGCTCTAACTATACCATATATCATAAATAATTTCAAATAGTGACAAATGTCCCGCCAAACGGTCATTCATCTTCAAACAATTTCTTTAACTAGTCACTTTGTCAACTACCCAGGCTCTTACTGTTAGAAACATACTTTTAAGTGCGTACAATGCTAACTAATATCACCTACTCAAGGCATAAAATAAAAGTCAATTGTGAATTTATCGTTTATAAGATTTCAAACTTAATGAAACGAACTCATCATTAGACTTATGCTTCACTACATAAAACTTAAAAAAAATACATTTTTTTAAGTAGCATGACTAACAATAACATGCACACACCCCAAACTTAAAACTTGCATTATCCTCAGAGTAAGATAAGTTTAAAGAAACAAAGAGCGAGGAACAACACTACCATGCATAAAGTTGATCAGACTCATACTAGTCAGAATTTGGCTGCCAGACTATATGGGATGCTAGTACCTGCATAAATAAACATGCACACCATTGAACATGCAAATAAAACACAAAAATCAAATAAAACTAAATTAAAGTAAAGAAAATAAAAATAAATGTGTGGGTTGCCTCCATACTAGAACTGAGTTTAACGTCTTCAGCCAGACGTTATCTTAAGATCTTCCTTCAATGAGGCTTCAATGTGGCTTTGGATATCCTAGATAGGATAGTGCCATGTGCATTACTATTCAAGTTCATCTTCCACAAATATTATGGCCAATAAATATCTTTTATACTCAATGCCCATGCCACATTCTTCAAATATTTATCCATTGGAGAATCTTGAATTAAAGCATCATGAGGTCCTGTAAGATGCTTGACTTCAAAAGGTAGTGTCATTATGTCAAGATTATGGGCGGTATCAATAATGCTAGCTTCCCATGTTGTGACGTGTCCTCTTGTGTCACGAGAGTTTCAATAGGCTCTCACATTTGCTCATGTCTAACTCCTTGTTCCACCACTTCCTCATAGATACACCATCAAATTTCTTTATCTAGCTCTTTTTCAGAGATATCCACAATGCATGCTCCAAGATCTAGACAAGACACCTCAGTCTCTATATACGTTTCTGCATCTGTTCCCATTATTGTATCTTTGTGAGTCTCTTGATTCCATGAGTCTTCTTCACTGTCACCTGGCAGTGTCCCTTGAGGTATGTAGCTCTGATTATTGCCTAATTCTCTCAATGGTCTTCCAATCTCTTCAAAAAAGTATTTTGGCTTTGTATTATTGCTTCCACTCTAACCATATTCTTCGTGTTTTCCTTATTCAGCTCAGTAGTAAGCTTGTTCAGTTTCATTTTCGACATAAACAGTTCCTTCCTATATGGTTTTGATTCTTGAGGAAATTCTTGAGCTTGCTGTCGATAAAAATGAGAATATGGTTCAGTTGGATATGCAGGACCTTCATTGTTATGTCATTTAAAAGTCTGATGGTTTTACCACCCTGGATTATAGTTGAAAAGGCAATGATCACTCGAGTGGTTGCCCACATATTTCTCACATCTCATCATTGTGCTCCGAAAGGTTTAAGCATACATCACATTGCTTCTCTCTTACATCCAATGATAGTTGTTGGCCATGACAATATGTCTCATAAAATCAGACTATGTCTCATCGACATGGAGTGTAGCATAACCTCTTATCACTTTTAATGCCTTCATCGCCCAATGGTACTCCATTGCTTCGACCAACTGAAATAAAAGAAAAATAAAAAGAAAGATAAAAAGAAAAAGAGATGAGTGTTTAGCTAAGCAAGTAGATTATTGTCCAAATTTTAATAAAGAAAATAAATTAAGTCTCTAGCAACGGTGCCAAAAACTTGATCACGATTTTATAAATCTAGCACGCAATCGTATGTATCGCTCAAGTAATATAGTGACTATTAGTCAATTGTGAAACTCATAGGAACTTAATATTTCTCTTATTAATTCTAAGACTAACTTGCTTATTAAACTAAACTATTGAAAATTAGAGTTCATTTATCGAAATTTAATTGAAATTAAATAAAACAAAAATAACAAACTTTGAAAACCTTATAGATAGAAGAACCTAGGGTTGTAACTTCACCTAAGCATACACGCAATGAGTCCATGTATTTTTCATTCAGTTGGGTTGTCGTTATTGCTTATTAACCTATAACACTAAACTATTCACAAGCCTCTTTCGATGGTCATTTAAATATATTCAGAATAAAATAATTAACTATATGTTTATCTTAATTAAATCAAACCGAATTCATTAAGATCAGGATCTAATATTGGCTACATATGCCCTTTAGGTATATGTCTATCTTGCAGGGAAATATATTCAACGAATAAGATCACATGCTATTGTTCTCACGGCTAACGCAAATTACCTCAGTCGAGTTCCTAAGGATTTACCAAGATTATTGTATTATTGGCCAAATATATAAAATATGCATTCAAAGCACCGAAAATAATAAATAATCAAATAACAAACCCAAAAGAATAAAAATATACAAATAATTAATTGAACATGCTGAGGATCCATCACAACCCTGGATTTAATGAATTAGCTACACATAATATTCAGTAAAAATAAGTTAATCATTATTTCAAGCCAAGAACACATAAAAGATAAATTAGAGAGTGAAGGGAAGAAAGAACTCTCGTTGGCGATCTTCTTCTTCAAACTCCAACATCAGGGAAAGCTCTTGTTCTTGACTTGCACTAGGGGTTCTTCAATTCTCTGGAGGCTCTAAAATATGTTATGAGGCTTCCCTTTAGGTTTTAGGATGAACTTGTGCTTATATAAGAGGTCTAAGTGATCTTTCCTTATCAAAAAATTGAGTTCTAGACTAATCATGATAACACCCTCTATGTCGCGACGCGTATGACGCGCCATTACCTGTATCGCGACACGCCACACTAATGCATACTTTGTCCAAATTTTGTTCTATTGCGTGTCTCGATGTGTATCGCCCATCGAGACGAGCATTTTTACTTTGAAATAAAGCCTGATTTACTCTGTATCTCGTTGTTTTCAAATTTAGTTGAATCCATTAAATCGTGATATTATTTTGACCTATAAAACGCACCCAAAACACATAAATTCGATCATAAATCTTGATATCACCAATAAAATATTAAGCTAAAAGAGTGGGAATTATTGATGGGTGGATATAGTTGACTCCCAAAGTGTACTGAAATTTGATAACGTATTTGTTGGAAGAATAATAATAATTACGTCCCCTAAGTACTCTTTTAATATAGAATTTTAGTTTCTTAGTTTCTAAAATGATAAAATAATTTTAAAGATTCAAAATTTATTTTTTGAATTTGTTGTTTTAGACACTAAAATATAAAAATTCGATGTTGAGTGAATATTAACTAACATTGTAGTTGTTGGAATCACAAGTTTATGTATTATTATATTTTGATTGTGGATATTATTAAGGTGTTGATGGTGATTTCCTAATCCGAGAAAAGCAGAAGTGTGAAGAAAGATATAGAAGAGATTTCCACTTCCCGAAGAAAGAGGCCCCGACCCAAGAGGCATAGGCATCCGGCCCAACAAGAAGACCAGAATTAGTTCACACTTGATGACTGATTGATAAGTGCATGAAAGTGTACTTTGAACATCACTAATTCGGCTTGATTATCATGTATTTGATCTTAATTATAGTTTATTTTATTTCTTGTTATTAGGAAGCAATGGAACATGAATCTTGGAGCAATTGTACATATTTCGAGACCTTACGGACGCATCGGAAGCACGCAGGAAGAGTAGAAAGAAAGAAAACACGAAACCAGAAAAATCAATTGGCGTCGCGACGCCCACCTTCTGGCGGAATCATGCATGGACCTTCCTCCAAGATACAAACGGAGTTATAATGCGGGAAAGGAATCACATTGAATTGCCTTAGAAACTCCATGCCCAACACAATATCAAAATCATTCGCGAGGCCGCCTCAGCAAGTCACCCTACTATTTGCCCGAGATTTTGGCACCGTGGTGCCACTTTTCGGTGCCGTGGTGCCCCAGCAGATTTCAAAATCTTAATTTAGTCGTGTTTTATGTGCACAAGGACTCCGGGACTTCCCTATATAAACCCAAGTTCGTCCAAAAGCCTAAAGAGGGAGAAAAAAAGGAGAAAACACACAATAAGGAGTTGAAGTCACATATTTGAGAGAGAAGAATGAGGATGATTCTGTAATCTCTTCAGGCTATGTCTCTCTTCTATATGGAGAACTAATCTCATAGGCAAAGCTAATGATGAACTCTTGTAATTAAGTTCTTATATTCATGTTTTTTATTTATGAATACTCTTCAACGTTTAATATAATTGATGATTCGTTATTCTTTATTATCTTTTGATTATAAACCCAGAGATTATGTTTTACCAATTTGCATATAGGAATAGTCATTCTTCTTCTATGTGTGATTGGGAAACCCAGTTGTGACTGGTTATGTTGTTTTATAAGTTGATCTTCTGCTGTAGGTTTTCATGTGGATATATTGTCAATGTTAGATAAGTCATAATGATAACATAGTACAATGTTAACATAGAGAAAACAATTCATCGATTACCTTGGAATTTAATATGTTTTTGATTGAAATATCTTCCGTTTGTTGGTTTTGGATGTGAAGCCTTCAATTGAGTAATAAAAGGAATCAATTACTAAATATAAGAATTTGATACAATAGGGATTCTCGATGCTTTGCTGCTTTTTTTTACTGATAACTTTTAAGTGTTTTTTATAATCTTTAATAATCCTTCTATTTAATTAAGTTATTGTTGACGTTTTGTTTAAATGAATTAGTTCATTGTAACCATCTCTCTGAGGAATCGACACCCCAACTATACTATGATAACCATAAGTACTTTTTGGACGTAATCACCGACCCGAGGTGAAAAGATGTTCAAGGAATATGATGGGAGTAACGGTCTCGGTAACTACCCGACCTGATAGGTCGATCATTGTAGTCGACCACCTCAGTTTCCTCGCCCGATGAGGTAGGTTGGGGTAATGGTATTATGTTCAAGTCCAGGTGACGTAAACCCTAAACAGAACTTTGGGTTTTCAATGATCAATAAGATAGAAGTACGCCAGTGACTGATGGGATGGTGCAGGGCTGCAAGCTTATTGACTGACATGGGATATCACTTGGGAGCAGTTAGATGCAAGCTACCACGATAGCATAGTGTGTAACAGTTACCAAAAGTAGCATGGTTTAATGAGATTTGAGTGGCAGAGAGTAGATGTGTCTTGCGACTGGGCTATAATCCGTAGGGTAATTAGGGAATAGAGGCTAAGCAATAATGGCTTAGAAACGTGGCTGACGTCATGAAGATAATGTAACAGTGGAATTGTTTAGTATATATATGGGTTGAAAGTTTATTGTAAAGGTTTGATTAATTTTATTCACAAGCACTTGTAACTTGTAACAGAGAGGAAAAAATCTCGAGCTAGAGAAAGAAAAGTGGTCGAGCTGACCTGAGCTAGTAATAAAAACTTCATTTTCGCTTGTGTCTGTGGACGTAGGTTGGATCCATTCCGCCGAACCCTATTAAATCCTTTGTTTTGTCTGTGTGATTTCTATTTGCTTGTTAAGTTTGCATTTGATTCCAAATAAATTCACTGCTTGGGGGAGGTTTTTTCGATAAGTGGTTTTCCTGAATTACCCCTGGAATGTAAAATAGTCGTCAATAGTTGGCGCCGTCTGTGGGAAATAGTACAAGAAACAGCAAACATATTAAGGCGATGGCAAGAGACGGGAACCACAGATCTTCAGAGGCTTTGACAATGGATTGGGTAGAGAAAATGGAAGAAACCATGAGAAGTAAGAGAGAAAATGTCCGAAAGGAAAGGGAATCAACTCAGATATTTATGAAGGCCATGATGGAGAAGTTGGAAAGGAAGACTGGAGAAAATGAGGAAGCGGGCCCCAGCCAAAGGCGGAGAGAGATAACAAAAGGGGAAAAACCTATGCTCACAATAGCGGGGGGAAGACATTGGCTGGGGATTCGAACCGGGCAAGAAAGAACTATTGCCAGATTAAAGGCTTAGAGGTTCTGACGACAGAAAAGGCCTCGAGTATCCAAAAGGATAGACTGGTGTCCATAATATTCACTGAGGAAAATGCCGAATGGGTCAGCTACCCCAATGATGACGCGCTGATAATTAGGGCCAATATCGGTGGGACCGAGGTAGATAGGATATTTGTAGATCCCGGGAGCGCGGTGGATATCATCGCCAATGAAGCTCTAGATGATTTTAATGTGGAGTACACCACTTTGACCGGAAGACGATACCATTATACGGGTTTGGGGGAGCGTCCGTAGTCTCGCTGGGTCGGATACATGTGCCTATTACCATTGGGACAACTCATCACCCCCGAATAGTTATGATGGATTTTACCGTAGTAGATTGCATGAGCAGCTATCAAGTGATCTTAGGGAGGCCCTTTATGATGAAGTCAATGGCGGCTATGTCGTGTTACTTCCTGAAGCTGAAGTTCCTGACCCGAGAGGGAATTGGGATAGTTTATTGAATCCAGAAGACTGCTAGGAGTGGCTTTGTTACCATTTTCAAGGAAACGCTTTGTATTTTGGAGGTAGGGGTGGATAGGAAAGAAATAGTAAAGGATGAAGCAGAAGTTGAGTCGGCTGATCCCCTGCCCAATGATCCTACCCAGTTGGAGTCAAGTTTGAGGAAGCAATTGCTGGTTTTTCTGAAGAAGTATGTAGATGTCTTCACATGGGGTACGAGGAAATGCCCAGGATTGACCCTAAATTTATCAGTCACCGTTTGACAGTCGATCGGGCTCACAAACAAGTGAAGAAAAATAGAAGAATTTTTAACCAAGAACGATACAGGGTAATTCAGACAGAGTTTGAAAAGTTATTAAAGGTCGAGTTTATCAGTGAGGTCAAGTACCTAGAGTTGGTATCCAATGTGGTCTTAGTGAAGAAGGCCAGTGGGAAGTGGAGGATGTGCGTGGATTTCTCTGACTTGAACAAGGCTTGTCCGATGTACATCTTCACACTCCCTAAGGTTTATTAGTTGGTGGAATCTACGGTATTCATTGACTACTAAGTTTCATAGATGCTTTCTCAGGGTACACCGGGTTAAGATGAATACCGAGGACGAAGAAAAGACACCCTTCATTACTAACCAAGGGTTGTACTGTTACAAGGTGATATATTTCAAATTGAAGAATGTCGGAGCCACGTATCAAAGGTTGGTGAACAAGGTTTTCAAGCCACTCATTGGCAAGATAATGCAGGTCTATATCGATGGCATGATTACAATGATGGAGAAGCCTGAGGATCATTTGAACGACCTCATGTGGACATTTGAGCTATTGAGGAAGCACAATATGAGACTGTATCAGGATAAATATGCTTTTGGTGTATCTTCGGGATAGTTTTTAGGGTACTGTAGGCATTGCATTTTCGCATGTGAAACCCGATGACGAGTCTCAATTGGAGGCACTACCTTTTTAGCTAAGGATATTGCGGGAAACGGAGGTCGGAAGGGGAAATTCTGAATAAGTATGTCATCAAGTTCATTCCACAAGTTCACTGTCTTCGTTGGTGCTGCGTTCGTTACTTCGTTCGAACCTCGTGCAGATTGCGGACGTTCGTGCCACGTTCTAATTGGCGTTCGAACGGAGCCGGTATTTCGGTTTTGCTGCTAGCCTCGCACCCCAGCCCATTTAGCCCCCCAAAGCCCATAAAACACATCCCAAATTAAATAATTATTAATTAAATTAAAACATTAACTAAATGAAATATTAATTAAATTAAATAAATAAAGAATTAATCATTTACCAAATAAATAAAACATAAAATAAAATCATGCCTAACTTAGACAAATCAAATATACTACATACTAAATTAAAAAGAAGATATACCTAATTAAATCAATCCCAACCAATTAAAAAATATTGTATTCCTAAACCAACACAAATAAATATTGCAACTTCCTAATTTAAAATATTTTGTCCCCCCCTCAATCTTGTGTATGCCTTTCTTGGAAATCCTAATTGAATACCAAAATCCTTTCCTTGTGAGACAAGGGCAACCCCTAGCTCTCTTCTATATAAACATGCACTAACCTAGCCACTTGGGCTCTAGACTCTCTCTAATACACACCTAAGACAGAAAAAAACACTTGACATATACACAAAAAGAGAACAAAGACCCTAACCATCTCCTCCATAGCCGAATCCACCAAAGAAACTACCCTCACATCACACGAAAATCACACAAACACAGCACCTAAATCACTCCCAAAACAGTCCCTAAGATCCCTTAAAACATTGACATAAAATATACTTACAATCCTCGAAATAACCACACAGAACAGTCCATTAAGAACATCAAAACAGTCCACAAACAGTAAGCGGAGGACACAGAGGAAACGGCAGCAAAACCACAAGGAAACAGCAGCAAAACGGAGTCGGAACAGTAGCTCGAGTGGCCGAACAGCGAAGGAAGAGGCAAACCAGTGAACCAGAAAAGTTGCGGAGCTTTACCCCCTTCCGATCTTCGTGAAACGCGAGTCCGAGAGACGGCTTAAAAGGTTAGACCTGAGGGTATCTTTCACACTTATTCTTATTTAATTTCTGGTCATTTGTTTTGGTTATATTTTCTGTATTTGTGGCATTTGTTGTGTGTATGATGTGTGTTGTGGGTATTGGATGAA
Source organism: Zanthoxylum bungeanum (assembly GCA_019454045.1). Classification (NCBI taxonomy): domain Eukaryota; kingdom Viridiplantae; phylum Streptophyta; class Magnoliopsida; order Sapindales; family Rutaceae; genus Zanthoxylum; species Zanthoxylum bungeanum. Next base: position 143,179 of record SKCR01036230.1, read on the forward strand.
TGGAAGAGTGTCGTCTCTTGTGGTATATAGGATGGAAACCCAGACGTAAATTCCGTAGCCGAATCCGAATGGACGGTAGTGCGGTCTGTACTTGGGACACAACTCCACGTACCACTGAGTAAACGGCACCTTCTCTTGTTTTGTGTTGCTTTGGTTTATTTATTTCTCGCCATTTAAATTCTGTATGTTGCTTATTCTCGTATGATACGATCGAGTGCATGGGCTTAGTAAGTGCGATGAAAGGTCCCCTAATTGGAGGGGTTGAAATCCTTCACCACGATGCTTTGCCGCACCGATTGATGTGTGTTCGGTTGAATGCGAAATACGTTCAATCGGACATACTTAGTTTGATATGATTGTCTTATTTCGTATGCATGATTCAATTGAGCGCATGGCTTAGTAAGTGTGATGTGAGATCCCCTATGGGGAGGGGCTAAAGCCCTTTACCACGATGCTTTGCCGCGCCGGTTGATGTGTGTTCGGTTGGATACAAGATACGTTCAATCGGGCACACTATGTTTAATATTATTGCTTTTAATTCCTTGTATGCATGATCCAGTCAGCGCATGGGCTTAGTATGTTGGTCTAAAGGTCCTCTCTTTGAGAGATCAAGAGCCCTAAAAGGCCACCTTTACGGCAGTACTTCGCCGCGCCCCTTTATTTTGTCGTTTATGTATTGCGTCCCATTTCATGCATCAGGTCTGTTACCGTTCGAACGCGTTTACGAACGCAACTCGAACGCGCATGTATTTTGCCTTGTCATGCATCAGGTCTTATTTCTGTTCGAACGCGTTCACAAACGCCACACGAACGTGAGTATTCTGTTTCATTTCCGTTCGAACGCGTTAACAAACGCCATACGAACGAGAGCATTCTGTTTCATTTACGTTCGCACGCGTTATCAAATGCCATACGAACACGAACCTTTTGTTTACCGTTCGAACGCGTTTACGAACGCTACACGAACACACACGCACTTTCTTAGTTTCATAATGTATCAGGTCCGGTTCCGTTCGAACGCGTTCTCGGACGCTACACGAACGCGAACCTTCTGTTTACCGTTCGCACGCGTTCTCGAACGCTACGCGAACGCGCACCCACTGAACTGAGTCTTCTTCATTAGATTTCATGCATAGTTCTCCTAGTAGCTATCCCCACATGTATGAATACAAATATGTTAATGTATTGCGATTCATATGGTTATGTCATGATAATATTTGAGTATTCTTTCTTGCGGTATATCGGATGGAAACCCAGACGTAAATTCCGTAGCCGATTCCGAATGGACGGTAGTGCGGTCTGTACTTGGGATACAATTCCACGTACCACTTGGAAAAATGCCCATATGTATGCTTGTATGGTTAATATGTGCGCTTGTGTTTTATTTAATGTAATATGTCAATGAAGTTGTATGTTCGTTGCTACTTTGATATACTTTTAAGCATGCACTGTTAAATGTGAGATATATGTGAAATGTGTGCATAAGTTTTATTTTGTGTATGGGAATTAGAAGCATGATACTCTTAGAAATAAGTGTTACTTAAGCTTGATTAAATTATTACATAAATCCTTTCATTACAAGTGACATGAGTAAGGGACCATTCCGAACCCAACGGTTTGAGGTCTTCCCTTGCGAGGGGTGAGTGCGGCCTTAAAACTTTGTCCCGGTTCACACCGGGTGGCGACTCCATATTATTTCGTACTTCCCAACTAGTGCCGCGAGCCTAGAACGGCGTCGCCCAGGTCATGTTGTCTACAGTCTGGCGACTCCACTGGGGATAGAGAGTTGGCCCCGAAATATTGTCTTGTAATGTTTGGATTTATGTTTTAATTGACCATGTCTGTAGTGGATAAAGTGGGGGTTTAATCAAGGGCACTTTGAGGCTAGGTAATGGTTTGGTGTCTTCCTTCACTCACTACCTTTCTAGAAGGAAAAGCTGTGAGGACACCTATATGGCCATCTACTCGTAGCCTTTGTGATGGACTAATTTGGAGGACTCGTTGTTTATTCCTGACACCAAGCGATAAGAGCCTAAGAGGCTTTGGGTATTTAAGTGAGCCTCGCTCCACCTTCCCTCTGGGGAATCTACAACGGGAAATCCATTTGACAGTCCGTCACACACCATAGCTCATTGGCACGTACCTTAGTGTATAAAAAGGGATGCGCTCACTTGGTCGCTTGAACCCTTGAGTGGGGAGACCTAGTTGTGGGCTATCCTTCGCCGGTGAGAGCCTTTGTCCATACTCTTGCAAATCCACCCATAGACTGGTTTGTATGGTTAAAGTTACAATTATTTCCTTGAGAATGTGCTTATGGACCATCCTCATTTGGATGCAGTTGGACTATTGTCAGAAATGCGGGCTTGCTGGGCCATTTAAACTGGGGCAAGTTCGTACTGTATGACTATTAGGCCCAAGGCTTCTGAAATGTTGATGGGCCATTATGTAAAAATTATTATGTTATGTTTGCATTATCTCCCTCTATGCTTACGTTTGGGAACATCATCGTTTGGATCCATTTGGACCATTTGTCATGGGATATCTTGTGTTGGGCCATTTAAACTGGGACAAGGATGTATTCCATGACTATGGGCCAAAGGCGTCTAAGTGTTGGTGGGCCACCTTGTGCTTGTGTTCGGAATATTATCATTTGGATTTAGTTGGGCTCTTTGCCATAAGACATGAACTCGTTGGGCCATTTAAACTGGGACGGGTCACTCTTATGACAATTGTCCCAAAAGCTTCTAAAATGATAATAGGCCGATTTGTTTGAGAATTTTATTTAATTTAGTATGTTATATGTTACATGCATCTCATGCACCTCATGCATACATATATCATGTTAACACCGTCTATGTCTCAAAAAGACAACATAGATACCGTTTGGGTTAGAGAAGGGACAAGGCTCACTAAAAGAACAAGTATGAGTGAATCCGATAATGAGGTGTCCCGTATGGATCAGTTAGAGAACAGTCTCGCCAAAGTCACTGAACAGTTGCAGGCTTTGACTACTGCTGTGGCTGGTATAGCCGGGTCTCGTGCTGGGGGTAGTTCTGGGGATGCAAGGCAAGAGGAACCTCCGAACAGATTGGGGGATGATACCCCCACTTTTGATGATGATATGGCAGAGTATGCAGCGGGCAGAGTATCTGGGTCTCAGGCAGAGTTACAGAAACTTCGGGATCAGGTTGAGTCGGTTACCCGCAAGATGAGGGGTAAGAATGAGGATTTGCTGGATTATGACACACTGACTTTCGAGGAACAGTTGCCGGCACAGTTCAAGATGCCGGATATGGCTAAGTTCAACGGGAATGGGGATCCGAGGGTGCATCTCCGACAGTTTGTATCAGTCATGAGTTCAGTTGGCTTATCTCAGCGCCAGGTACAGAAAATGTTTGGAATGTCGCTTGAAGGAGCTCCCGTGGTATGGTACCACAGTTTGGAGAAGAAAGTAAAGGAAGATTGGAGGGAGTTGGCCGATGCTTTCCTGAAGCAATATGTCACTGACTTGGAGATCGATCTGTCGCTCCGTGATCTGGAGAATGTTAAGCAGAAAGCGGAGGAGAGTTTTAAGGAGTATGTGGACCGGTGGAGGGGTCAGTTATTGAAAATGCAGACTAGGCCTTCGGAGAAGGATCAGATCAAGATGATTATCAAGGGCACCAAGCCCTCCATTTACGGCAAGTTGAGGAGGATGATGACCTCCATGATTGCAGACTTTCGGCAGTTGAGGAAAACTGTCATGGATATTGAGGAAGAAGAGGCCGAGAATAGAAAATTCTATGGTCTGAACAGGAGGCCCATTGGGGGAACATCGGGAACAAAGCCCGTTTCTGCTGAAATTGCCGCTATCCGGAACAGGCAGTTTTCCAACTTGGGAAGGCCCCTGTCTAAGGTGCTAGAGAAATTGAAGAGGCAAGGGCTCTTAAAACCCTTGGATACCAAACCATTACCCAATCCCCTACCATCACATTATAACCTAAGCCTTTACTGCCACTTCCACCAACAAAAAGGCCATGACACCGACAACTGCGCCCGACTTCGCCAGAAATCCAAGACCTAATAGACTCCAAGAAAATACCCAACCCAGAAACAGAACAGCCTGACACACACAGAAACCCCTTACCCAACTACCGTGCCGTACCACCACCAGCCTACATGATCAATTCTGGCCTCCCAGAAGACCTTGTCCTGAAATCCTTTCACCCTCAAGCCTTTTGCCTGGGAATCTGGGATAGTACTAGTGAGGATGAGTTTGAGCAGGGAAAAACTTTTGGCTTGATTTCTCTAGCAGTGATGAGGAAGAAGTAAGGGAAATGACACGTAGCGGTCGTTTTTACAATGATATGGCGGAAAAGGGTAAGGAGCTTTGACAGATGGTAGAGAAGTGGTTGAGACTGCAGAAAATACTGAAGGGGATATAGTGCTGAGGAAATTGAGGAAGACTAGAGCACAAGTGAGTATCTGGGAACTATTATGTGCATCTCGGGAGCATAGGCAGGCTATGGTTGAGGCCTTGAGCAAGATTGTGGTACCAGAGGATGCCAACCCCGCAATGTTTGTTGGGTCGGTTCAGAAAGAAGCTTTGCAGATATCCTTTTCTGAGGATGAACTCCCGGTGGAGGGAAGAAATCATAACAGGCCTCTATTTATCAGGGCCGAGGTGAGGGGCAAGAAAACTTCATGTGTGATGGTGGATGACGGTTCGTCCATCAATGTGTGCCCGTTGAAAATTCTGGCAAGATTGGGTATGAAAGCAACAGACTTGGACCCCTCCAGTATGACTATTAAAGCTTATGATGACAGTAAAAGGGGAGTTGAGGGTACCTTTGTGGCTATGGTCAAGGTAGGGCCGATTGAGATGAGGTTGAGTTCACAGTGCTGGACATCCCAGCCACTTTTGCCTTATTGTTGGGAGGCCTTGGTTTCACAAGCTTGGGGGCGTGCCTCCACCTTGCATCAGATGATCAAATTCCCGTATGAGGGAGAAGTGGTTACCATCCGGGCTGAGTTAGATAATGCCGTGGCTGCCTTGGAGATACAACCTTTCACGAGGTTTCAGGTGTCAGCTACTTTCGAGGAATGGGTGGATCCTAGGGTGGCTAAGATTATAGAGAAGATGAAGTTTGAGCCGGAAAAGGTTCAAAATTGCCAGATTTCAGAGGACAGACTACTCGGAAGGGTTTGGGGTACAAATCTGACGAAGAAAAGCCAAAGGTCAAGAAAAAGGGCCTGAGACTGATGGAGTGCTTTGTGAAAGCTTCAGGGTATCAAGGAGAGCCTGAACCTGTGGAGGTTAATGGGATTGTGGTACCTGGGTTTGAGATCTTCCAGGATTTGTTGGGTGAGAAGCCACTGACTGGAAAAGCTGTGGAAGCAGAGATTTGGGAAGAAGAATTGATGAAGTTAGAGAGCCTGACTCTGGGAGTGGATGAGAAGCCTGAGGAAGACCTGATTGCAAAGGAAAATATGTCTATAGACGATGAAGACATTTACCTTCCTGATTTGTTTGAATGTACTTCCGCATTATCCAATAATAAAGACATTTCTTTTGCTTACGTGCCTGAGTCATTTCTGTTTACTCTGCATGAATCAAGCATATTTGACATCAGTTCAGCCAGAACTATTGCATTTAACTTGGGTACACTTGAGAACCCCAAAGAAATTTTGATTGCAAGTGAAGTAACCTCCGAAGAGAGGGAGAAACTAGAAGAAGTGTTGGTCAGATATGCCAAAGTATTTGCTTGGTCCTATGAGGACATGCCTGGGGTAGACAGAAACATTGCCCAGCACACAATACCAACTTATCCGAATATGAGGCCAGTAAAACAGAAACTCAGACGGATGAGACCAGAATGGGCTGAGAAAGTCAGAGAGGAAGTTAAGAAACAGATAGATGTGGGGTTCCTGGAAGTGGTAAAGTATCCTGAATGGTTGGCTAACATAGTACCGGTGCCGAAGAAAGATGGGAAGGTCAGAATGTGTGTAGACTACAGAGATCTCAATAAATTTGTCCGAAAGATGATTTCCCCTTGCCGCATATAGATGTTCTGGTTGATAGTGCGGCTTTGTCCGCTATGTATTCGTTTGCAGATGGGTTTTCAGGCTACAATCAGGTTCTCATGGCTGAGGAAGATAAACACAAGACTGCATTTGTTACCGAGTGGGGTACCTATTGTTACAAGGTGATGCCGTTTGGGCTTAAGAATGCAGGAGCTACTTATCAGCGGATGGCCACTACACTCTTCCATGACTTGATGCACAAAGAGATTGAGGTGTATGTGGATGACATGATGGTGAAATCAGAAACAAGAGTTGGGCATATTGAGGCATTGGAAAGGTTCCTTCAGAGAGTTGACAGATATAACCTGCGGCTTAACCCCAAGAAATGTGTGTTTGGGTGACATCAGGGAAATTGCTTGGTCATACAGTGGGAAGGGGCGGAATAGAGGTAGACTCCGAAAAGATCAAGGCAATCACAGAAATGCCTGCACCGAAGACAGAAAATGAAGTCAGAGCATTCTTGGGGAAGATTCAGTACATCAGTCGGTTTATTGCCAAGTTGACATCGGTATGTGAGCCTATCTTCAAGCTGTTGAGAAAAGATCAGCCAGTGAGATGGAATGAACAGTGTCAGACCGCCTTCGACAGAATCAGAGAGTACTTGGTGAAGCCACCCGTATTGAAACCTCTGAGACCGGGCAGACCTTTGATATTGTATTTGGCTATAGAATCAGAAGCATTGGGGGGTATGATGGTACAGGCGGATGAGACAGGGGTAGAACATGCAGTTTATTATCTGAGTAAGAAGATGCTCCCGTATGAAACTCGATATCAGGAGGTTGAGAAGATCTGTCTTGCAGTGGTATGGGCTTCCAGAAAGTTGCGACATTACTTCCAGTCTTACAAGATCCAGGTGGTGGCAAAGGAGAATCCTCTGAAATATCTTCATTCAGTGCCTTCACTAGTGGGAAAACTGGGCCGATGGTTGGTATTGTTGACAGAGTTTGACATCGAGTATCTCACCTCCAAAGTGATCAAGGGGCGAGCAGTAGCAGAGTTTCTGGCATTGCAACCTGTTGAGGGGGATCAGTATAAGTTTGAGTTTCCAGATGAAGAGATCCGGGCAATAACAGTTCAGAGATGGAAGATGTATTTTGAAGGGGCAGTGAATTACAAGGGAGCCGGAATCGGGATCGTGATAGTGACCCCCGAGGGAGAGACTTTGCCTTTGGCCAAGAGGTTGACATTCAGAGTGACTAACAACATGGCCGAGTATGAAGCATGTGCTTTTGGTTTGACAGCATTGATAGCCTTGAAGGCCGGGAGTGTGGAAATCTACGGAGATTCTATGTTGGTAGTCCAGCAGATGCGAGGAGAATGGGAATTGAAAGAGGAACGGTTGAAGCCTTATCTTTTTCACCTCAGAAAATTGGCACAGGTTATCCCCGAGTGTAAGTTTCAGCACCTACCGAGAGAAGAGAATCAGATGGCAGACGCATTGGCTACACTAGCAGCGACTTGGGAAAATCCAGAGAAGTTAGTGATGAGACCTTTGGTACTGACAACAGCAAGTAAACCTGCTTATGAGATAGAAAGGATTCTGGAAGTTGAGGTTGACGACGGTAAACCTTGGTATTATGACATTCAGAGGTATCTGGAACATGGTGAATTCCGGAAGGGGCGGGCAGAAAAGACAGAATAGCCATTCAGAAATTAGCTTCCCAGTATGTGACTTTGAAAGGGGAACTGTACAAGAGGCAGGCAAGCGGTATTCAGTTGAAGTGTTTGGAAAGGAAGAAGCTCAGCATGTAATGGAAGAAATACACGCCGGGGTATGTGGTCCGCACATGAACGGGTTGAATCTGTCCCGCAAGATAGTGAGACAAGGTTTTTATTGGTCAACCATGGAAACAGACTGCGCGAAGATGGTAAAGCACTGTCATGACTGTCAAGCACATGGTAATTTGAATCACTTACCGCACACAGAATTGCACGGGTTGTCAGAGCCGTGGCCTTTCTCAGCATGGGGATTGATATGATTGGGGAAATTCGACCAAATGCATCAAATGGGCATCGCTTCATAGTAGTGGCAGTAGATTACTTCTCGAAGTGGGTGGAAGCCGAATCATTCCGTAATGTTACAGCAAAACAGATGGCCAAGTTCATAGCTCGGAACCTCATTTGTCGGTATGGTATGCCGCATCATGTAGTGACAGACAACGGGGTCCAGTTTCAAGGAGAGACGAAGGCAATGTTACAAGGTATGGGATAGGCCACCACAAGTCATCACCGTACAGGCCGCAGGCAAATGGGGCAGTTGAGGCAGCCAACAAGACTATAAAGACAATTTTAGCCAAGATGACAGAAAATTGCAGAGATTGGGCCGAGAAATTACCGTATGCTTTGTGGGGGTACAAACATCAGTAAGAACAGCAACAAGGGCCACACCTTACTCTTTGGTCTACGGAATGGAAGCAGTATTGCCGGTAGAAGTGGAAATACAGTCTATGAGGGTATTAGCAGAGGCAGAATTACAAGAACAGGAATGGGCCGCACAGAGGATTGATCAGTTAGCACTATAGGATGAGAAGAGAACGAAGTCTTTGTATCACATGCAGTTGTATCAGAAGAGACTAGCCCGGGCATTCAACAAGAAAGTACGCCCCACCAAGATCCGAAAGGGTGATTTGGTACTTAAGCAGTTGAGGCCGTCGACCACAATCCGAGAGGAAAATTCAGACCTAACTGGGAAGGACCTTACATAGTGCAGAAGATAATGGGAAATGGAGCAGTAAAGCTATCAGACTTCGAAGGAAACGAGTTCACCGAGCCGATCAACGTAGACAGATTGAAGCAGTACTTTGCCTGGGGAGAGAAGACTGAGCAGTCACCACAAGGATCGACAGAAGATCTAACCCAACGGAATAGGAAAATCATTCATGCATACACGTAACGTTGCATTCTCTTTGTGTTTGTTTCTGTTTTGTGTTCGCAGGTTCAAAGAAAGAAGAAAGCGGCAGGAATGAGCCAAGCAATATCAACGCAATTTCACTTTTGGGGGTGAGTCCCACATCAGCTTGGGGGCGAGGCCCATATCATGTCATCTCCAGGTATGGACACACATCATCGGTTCGAGGGCGAGGTCCCTATAGTCAGCGGTGTTGGGTCGAGGTGCCCAGAGTCGAGGTGCCCCCGTTGTCAGTTGTAGTTCCGGGTCGAGGTGCCCAGGGTCGAGGTGCCCACTACATCATCAGTTCGAGGGCGAGGTCCCTATAGTCAGTGGTGTTGGGTCGAGGTGCCCAGGGTCGAGGTGCCCCCGTTGTCAGTTGTAGTTCCGGGTCGAGGTGCCCAGGGTCGAGGTGCCCACTACATCATCAGTTCAAGGGCAAGGTCCCTATAGTCAGCGGTGTTGGGTCGAGGTGCACCCATTGTCAGTTGCAATTATTGGGACGCGTCCCAGGATCGAGGTCCGCTGCAGTATCAACTCAACTCGAGGCGGCAGCCGAGCCAGGTAAGTAAAAATGCATTGCATAACTTTGATAGGATTGTTCAAAGTCACACTCTGCACAAGTCCCATCAAAGTGGGGGCGACTGTAGCATTGCATTTTCGCATGTGAACCCGATGATTAGTCTCAATTGAAGGCACTACCTTTTTAGCTAAGGATATTGCGGGAAACGGAGGTCGGAAGGGGAAATTCGGAATAAGTATGTCATCAAGTTCATTCCACAAGTTCATTGTCTTCGTTGGTACTGCATTCGTTACTTTGTTCGAACCTCGTGCAGATTGCGGACGTTCGTGCCACGTTCTAATTGGCGTTCGAACGGAGCCGGTATTTCTGGTTTTGCTGCTAGCCTCGCACCACAGCCCATTTAGCCCCCCAAAGCCCATAAAACACATCCCAAATTAAATAATTATTAATTAAATTAAAACATTAACTAAATGAAATATTAATTAAATTAAATAAATAAAGAATTAAATCATTTACCAAATTAAATAAAACATAAAATAAAATCATGCCTAACTTAGACAAATCAAATACTACATACTAAATTAAAAAAAAGATACCTAATTAAATCAATCCCAACCAATTAAAAAATATTGTATTCTTAAACAAACACAAATTAAATACTGCAACTTCCTAATTTAAAATATTTTGTCCCCCCCTCAATCTTGTGTATGCCTTTCTTGGAAATCCTAATTGAATACCAAAATCCTTTCCTTGTTAGACAAGGGCAACCCCTAGCTCTCTTCTATATAAACATGCACACTAACCTAGCCATTTGGGCTCTAGACTCTCTCTAATACACACCTAAGACAAGGAAAAAAACCTTGACATATACACAAAAAGAGAACAAAGAACCCTAACCATCTCCTCCATAGCCGAATCCACCACAAGCAACTACCCTCACATCACCGAAAATCACACAAACACAGCAGCCTAAATCACTCCCAAAACAGTCCCTAAGATCCCTTAAAACATTGACATAAAATATACTTACAATCCTCGAAATAACCACACAGAACAG